>JARTUT010000472.1:0-306299 GCA_030674115.1 Micraspis discolor
ACCCTTTACATTTACCTAACTCACTGTTAGTAGAAATATGACGTGAAGCAGTGGCGTAGTGAGAGGTTAGAGTTTAAAAGAATTCTAACAAAATATTGTACAGTGAGAATAATAATACTTGAATCGTTTAATTAAGCTTGTTGGTGATAACAAAACCACACAAAAACTTTCCATCCAAATAATTAATTCCATCTCAGAATTATACTGAATTCAATTATTAGTGAGTTTCCAGCAGCGTATTGGTGATAATATTAAAATTTGAATTTTGATATCGATTTAATAGAACAATTCATAAAAAAACTTAAAATTAACTTTTTCAATACTCTATTTTGATCTTTCGATTTTTACATAGAACAATATCAGAAAAAACTCCTAATCCTCATTTTTTGGCAATTAGCCATTTAATTAGTTAGCAGGAATGGAATATTGACGGGAATTTTAAATCTTATAATTCCAGAATGATTCATTATTAATGATAATTATTATCGGTATAAATTGAATATAAATAAACTGAAATTATTATTTTTCAATGATTTAGAATGAAAATGCAATTTTTCCCTTGAAATATATTTCATTTAAAATCTAATTTTCACATGAAAAGTGTTAATGAATACATCACAAATTTATGATTCAAATGGAAAAATAGAAATTTTTTTAACATCATGTAGATATACAAGAATCCTTGAAAATTTTTTTTTCAAAATTTCAACTTGAAGATTAATAATATAATAAATATAATAATATAGGAAAACGTTACATGAAAAGAAAACCAAAGTAAGTTGGTTAATCGACACTGAAATCATAACATTAAGGAGTATTTATTAGTTCAGTTCAAGATATTCCACAATGAATAAAAAAATGTGCATTGAGAAAACCTGTTTGATTTGCATATTTAAAATCAATTATTTAGTCTTCACATATAGAGGAATGAGAAAAATGAATAACCCTCATGACAATAATTGATATACCATATTACACTCTTCGCAGTCACAAATTTAAAATTTACATGAATACATTTTCTTTCAGAAAAAATGTTCCCTTTCCACTTCCTCTTCTGTTAGTAGCGGAGATCTGGACCCCGAACCATTGGTAGATGGGGAAAGAGCTAGATTCAGACTTGTGTAGGTTCGTTGAATCGGAAAAATCTGAAAATGTGGAATGATCAATAAAAGATATGGAGAGATCATCTGTTTATATCAATTTATATAATGAATATAGAAAATCATCACAAAAATATCACAAATGAGGACTACATTCTCGAAAAAATTGGTGGAAAACTATTTACAGCTCGAAAACGATCATTATTTTGAAGTTTGTAGTTGATTGATTGAATGCCATTCATATCACGAATATCTTGAAACGGTGAATCCTCTTGTCCTTTGAAATAACCAAAGTAACAATTTTCTTCTGTTTCCTTCAAAATCACTTAGATGCATATTGCAACATAATCAGGAAAATTAATCGGTAAAAAGGTCTTTAACTATCAACACGAATTTGGCTTGTGAATTTTAATAACATACATTATTTCACCGTAAATGGAATTTATAAATCCGACCGATGTTAATCGAATACGAAGCATAGAGCATTGAAATTTCTGACGGACTTTTTGATATTTCTGTTTTTCCTATTATACGAAGAATAAATATTTCCTGACGAATATTTTGGGGCTTATGAGTGGAATAGGGCGAGCCAAGATATGACAAATTTCCTGTAGTTTCGTTTTCGTCGGCTGTCCAAATGAGCCACTAGTCGACACAGAACGCAAATGTCAGCATAATTAATTAACATTAATTTCTGTGATTGCTTCCCTTTAAGTAAATAAAAATATAAATAGATATTCTGGTAGATGAAAGCAACGACAATTAAATTGGTTAATATGTGAGATAACGATAATGTTAATACATGCACAAGTTTTTGTTTAAATAAGTAAGATATCTTATAAGTATTTAGATATATATATTTTTTGAATTGTTAAAAATTGTTCAGCGTGTAGATTTGCCTATTTGTTTTAACCGACTTTAAATATCTTCCAAGTTACAACTTGATCCGATGGATATTTCTAGAATTATAGAGGATACAAAATTCCAGATGCTCATATCATTATTTGACTACTAGCTTTTCCCAATGGCTTCGTCCGCAGTGGAGCCATTAAATAAGTATGATAGATGAAGGGTAAGGGTATAGTAGAAATGAATCAATATGATAACTAAATTTTATTGCTTGACTGAGATCAACAATTTTTAAAAATTACTACATACAATGAAGTTGCAACACCTTAAAATATGCTTATTGAAAAGCAACAACAAATGTTAAAATATATTTCACCGTAACAAAAATAAATAATTTTCAATTCTAACAATTTAAAAAAAATAAAGTACAAAGTATTAATAGGATATTTTTGTAGACAATGTTATAAGTTTCCCGTCGGGTGCAAATATGTGTAAATCCGGGCATTAGATACACCTCAACAGGTTACATAAAGTTGACCATGAGAGAAGCATGGGTTTTCTAAATGCACTCCTGCTAGTGTTGGGTACCTCTTACAAGAGGCGGCTCATTTTTATACAATGTACCATCTCACTTCAAATGTCCCACTTCGCCTCGATGAGGACCAGGAAGCGATGGAGCCTCGCGAGTCACGCGACAAATACAAAGAGGGAGAGGGCTAAGTCCTGGTCACCGGTACAAAAACGACAGAGACATAGGTAAATGAAGGCTGAGAAGATGTACTGATTCATAGTAGACAGTACACAGATGCCGTAAATTATAAAATTACAGAGGGTTTTATGTCGCGGCGGCGTCTTTGTCACTTTCGCATCTCTTACCAAGTATGATGGGATTTTATAGGAGTTTCTTTGAACTCAAAAGAAAAACAATTTTATTTTCAATGATTGTATAAAAATATTGATTCTTCAGAGAAGGAATAAAACGCTAGGCTCTCGATTACTACCTGCTTTTTTTTGTACCTGTATCTCATGACATTATAGTGTTAATTTTTCGGATTTAAAAGTATTAATTATCATTAGGAATTCTGTCCGTCATAGACAAAGACAAATTAGAAGATATGGTAAGTCGATTCGACGAAAAATTGAACGAGTTTTTATTATTATCAAAGGGCGAAATATTCAGTTTCTTATCAACCAAATTATTATAACATAAATGATAAAGTACAAAGATTAAATTTTCGGAATATTAATACTCAATAAATGACCTAATAAATGTTAAAATAGCGAATTGCGATGCGCCATAAATAAGCAACATATCTTTTCGGCATAATGAAGTCAATTGCTATGTCGTCTGTGGACTTGGAGTTGTTTTCAACTACTTTGTGACAATCCCATGACTCCTTCGGTCGTCATTTTGCACCAGTTCCTTATGAATTTCATTACCCAAAGAATTGGATAAACCAGTGCCGGAGGTAGAAGGAGATATCTTATCTTGCATGTTTGCGTTTTTTTTTCACTATATTATTACCTCTTTTTATTTGATCTTCAAGGTTTGATATCTTTTCTTTCAACAGATGATTATTTTCAATTAAAATTATATTCTTACTCCTTGTTTCTTCTAGAAGTAATTTCGATGCGAAGCGTTTTGTTTTCCATCTTCGTTGAAATTTCTTCATGCATTTCATTATCCTCAGATACAACGTGATGGCAGGCTGTATTTTTTTTGCCAGCTGCTTTTTTCAAACACGAAGGATGAAAAATACCATCACACTTGATACATCGTAAAAATTCACCAACTTTACGGTTACAGTAATAGCAAATATTTTTCAGAATAATCGGTACACACGGACCCGGAGCCCGTTCGCTTGATACATCTTCACTCAATAACATCTTAATCTAGAATGAAATATATTCAGTAAAATCTTCCCCTCGCTCGCTCACCGTCCTAAAGTTTCAAAATTCAACAATTAATTTGCATTCTAAATTTTGCCTCTTTTATTACTTCAATTCTGTCGATAGTTAACGTTACCCTCCTTTTGCATCGACATATTTGAAATGAGTCAGATCAACGTCCCTAGTTCTTACCTACCTCGCCCTCGCTACGTTACACCGCCTCAACAACTCGTCGTCTATACTAGTACAAATTTTGTCCCGACATCGTATAGCGTCATGAACGGCCAGACCCCTTCGCCTCATTTGAAGTGGTACAATGTACCGATTCAGTACAAAAATGAGGGCCTCTTACAAACTCAATTTTAAGACGTGTACTACCCAACACTAATGCTTCCTGTAATGTTTATCATTGTGCCTTGTTTATAGTAACAGCAAAGCTAAGCTTGACGGGAAACTGAACCCTTTTAAATTGGAATGGAATGTTCTGTCCAAATTTTGTTATCCGAAGCTTTGTTCCATTACATAGCCGAGGAGCATCTAGATTTCTCATAAGCATTACTGGTAAATTTAGTTCAATTGAAGTTTATATGACGGTACACCCGATAGTTCAAGTGAATTTAAAATTCTACAGGATATGAAGTATCTCAGAAACGAAGCATTTCCGGACCCATGTTCAATGGAACTTTTTTGCTTAAAATGATGTGATCTATCACCCGTTTCAGTTTGTCAGAAACAAATCAGAACAGCCTGTATATATATTTAATATTATCTATGCTGTGCTATAACTTATTTGCCAGTTCTTTTTATGAGATATTATGAATACTCATCTTTCATGAAGGAAAAGACCAATCCATGCATAGGTACCGTTGTGATTTCATGGCAATCCTAACTTTTACTAGCAGAAGGTTTATTTCTGATAGATCTCACTTTTGCTTCATTCATTGTTAGATGGCGAGGTAGCGAAAATGGGTATTTCAACATGATTTTCCAAGGTGAATCACTGCTTTAAATGCAATTCCTTCTAAGACGTACTGTTTACTTTTATCATTCACCGGCTTAGACCTCGAGGCTTATTAGCCGTTTCAATTAGAGGTTAGTGTTGTTCAGTGGCGGCTACTCAGAAGAGGGCAGTCTTCATATGATTTTCAGAAAGATTAATTGTATATTTATTGTTAAGATTTTCGTCAAATTCAGTAAAAGTTGAAAGATTGCTTTACCAAAGAAACTGGAACATCCAGAAGGAACTGTTTTTATTTTGATACTTGAATATTGTAGTTATTTTTATGCAAGTATTTTTACTACAAACCAGAGGTTCGAGGAGATCCAGAGTCAATGTTAAGTTTTCAAAATGCCTACAGCACGTGTAATCGGAATACATCACCAGCTAATAACATTTACTGCTTCACTAGAGTAGATCTGCACTGAGTCAGTGGCGTAACGCAAAATACAACTAAAACTCTATGCAGAAGGCAATTCCGATACTCATTCCTTATTCGTGTTGGAATAGGAACCCATTTGTATCTAGAATATCAGATTTCAGATTGCTAATTGTTTCGGTATTCTTTTTTTGTTGGAAATATCGGTAAACAAATTGGAGACGGTGATCGACAGCCAAGTATGACTCAAAATAGGCTCTCCCCAATCCCCATTTCATTTTCCTGTTACCCACTGACTCATACGGATAATAAATATAATTCAAAACATGAAAATGAAGAGTGGTGGAGATGATGACATAAATGTTAAAACCGTTCATACTTTAGCCAAATTTATGGCTGAACCTCCATATCATAAATTTGAGCATTGATGAACCAATATGGCCAGATGCCTTCAGAAAAGCTATTATGAAACCAATTCATAAAACTGGGGATAAGCATAATATGTTAAATTACAGACCTATCATTATTATCTAATCTAGCAAAAATTTTTGAAAAGATAATTCACTTCAGAATTTCAAAATTCATCACAAAACAGCTTAATATCAAATAAACAGTATGGTTTTATGGAAAAATTAGGTACCAACGATGCCTTGAATTACTTAACTAATCTTATTTATCAAAGACTTGATAGAAGTGCGTTGTAGCTGTAGCTCCTTTACATTTGCTAAAGGCCTTTGATACGGTTGATCATAAAATTTTGTTACAAAAATTGAAAAGCTATGAAATTAGAGATAAAGCTCATCAGCATCTTTGTTCGTCGAAATTAATATGAATAACTATTTGAAAAAACTGAGTAATTGGTTGTTTTCCAACAAACTATCTTTGAACATCAACAAAACGGTTTATATAACATTTGGAAATTACTGCAATAATGTTCCAAATTCTTTTAACATCAGTATAAATAGTAATTCAGTAACAAGGGTGGAATCAGTCAAATACTTGGGGATAGTCGTCGGTAGTATTAAGATGGGAGAAATATATCTAATATCTACTGAAGAAAACAAAATTCATGGCTTTTATTTTTCACAAACTCTCTAAGATAATACCTACACATGCTTTGTATTTTATGGCGTTATAGGTTATGGAATTGCTGCATGGGGTGGAGCTTATTCTAACTGTCTGAACCGATTAAAAAAATCATCAAAAAAAAATTCTTGAAATAGCCAATAAATGTTAAGTCGTTTACAGTAACTCTCTGACAACGGAACAGCTTTTTTCATTAGTCATTGAAAGTCGAATTTGAAAATTTCAAAAGCATCACTAGAAACAAAAGTCTATTGTCTAACAGATTCAAAACAGAGAGTAGCGTTGTGAAAGCAGTACATGTTTTCAACTTGCTTCCTAACGAACTAAAAATTTTGAACAGTCGTTGTTGTATGAAGATTAAATGAAACAAATGGATTTCGTTAAATTTTTATCAAGATAAAAATTTATAAATTATTGCATATGTATTTAAACTGAAAAGGTCAAAATTATATTAATATAGTTTACCTGATTATAGATTAGGGATTAGTCTTGATAAGTTGATACTCTGTTTTTATACTTTTTCAATTCTTTTAGTTCATTATTTTAGAATATATTGTATTTTAATGACATCGTACGCAGAGCTTGCGAACAGGTAATTGTTTATCTCTGTGAGCTACACATAGTATAACACAATTGTAACTGTGTGCATTTTGGTGATAAATAAACAAAAAGGATGTGAAACCCCCCAACCCTGAAATTTAATCCTGGACAAAATTACCAAACACTCCTTAGAAAGGATGCTCGTCGTCGCCATTCACAACAAATAATTGGTGATATTCTTCATCGAGTCCCATTTTATAGCGGAATAATCCGTCGCTGGTCCAAGAAGCGTGTAGTCCACTGGTGAAAGTACAGAAAAGTAGGTAACTGGGTTTAACCCCACTCGACCAGATTTCTCTCGGCTTCTAGTACTTTGATATCTCTATCTTACGTACAGGTACAACCATCTGTTCGTCTCTAACATTTCATCATTCGCTATCGTTTTCGAAATTGTATATTCCACTTCCTAGTGGATACTGCCACTACTGTGTCGTTTGCTCAGTCGTTTCGAATCGTTTTTCACCACTCTTCAGTGTTGTTTCATTCATCCCCTCTTGATTTAGGGATAACCGTCAGGACGCGTGTGTCAATTTTCAAATTTCGGTACGTATTATTATTTTAGCGTTATTTTAGCATGCACCAATGGCGCAAGTTGTATGCGAAAAGTTGTTATTAAGTGAAAGTGAAAATTTATATTGCACGTCTTGAAAAATTTTGCAAATTCATTTCAACTGAATTCATTTTTTTTTTCATTTTTTTTTGGAAGTGCTGTATTCAGTTATAGACCAAAACTCTTCTTCAGCCAATCTCTTATTGTTGTTGACGCACTAACTCATAACTAAATCGTTCGGTCACAACGATGACAAAATAGGTTTTGCAAAGAACATAACTTCTTTCGATTAGTATAACAGTCATAAATATTATTGTTGCTACCCAATTGAAAAAGTTGAACTTTATTAAGGATATAGAAAAATGAAAACTGGATATTCTTGTGGAACATAATGAGAAACTGTTGGATAACAATCATATGCTCTTCAATATATTCCAGATGAGCTTTTGAGCCCTAAAAATATAATTTCCTGGAAGTAAATAAATCTGATACCAAAGTAAGCTGAAACTTGACATTGATGACGAGAAATTGTTGATGGAACTCGTAGGTGATTATTATTTGGGCAATAACCGTCATCTATTATTGTTCATCTTCCCAATGTTTCAACGGACATCTTCTGTCATTTTCTAGGTAAAGATTACAGAAGCTGGCCTTTTCAAAAAATGTTTCAACTTTAATAAATGTCAAATAGACTGACTACGGAAACTACGCTGTAAAAAATAAAATTCTGGGCTCAAACTCCTCAGGAGTTTGAGAATTTTTTTTTCAATCAAACCATTTTAATTTGAATTAATCTAAAATTGATTACGCCAAATGAACTAGTTTTCTTGATTAAAACAACCTAGTTGATTATAGAGAACAGCTAAAACATTCGCCTGAAACTTTTTACATTTCAGCGAAATGAAAGAAACAACTGATTCAACGTAAACATACAATTACAAGAAATTGTTTATGCACTTGTCTCAATATCCATAATTGATTGATACAAATACATTATTCTAAATAGGTTTTAACGAAACCATTCGTTCGTTTCATTTTTATTTGTTCAATAGAACGAAGGTACGGTTGTCGTAAATTCTGTCAGTTGATGCAACGACTACAGTTTCTTGAGACAAGAATCTCGTGAGATTATATTATTCGCCTCATTTACTTGAAGAAAACTATAAATATTTGAATAAAATTGAACATATAATTGTTGCAATATGAAGTGTTTGTAAAAAAATATTGCGTAATTGATTTAATAAAACGAATTAATTGTAGCAATTTTTTTATATTGACTGCAATTAAATCAAAACTCTATCTCTTTTATATTAAATATATCCCATTTAAATGCAATTACTTGTGCATTTTACTCACAATATTGTTGTATCCGGTGATAAAGATGACATGGAATACATGATGCGCAAGCTAATTAAAGAATACGAGAAGTGGGGCTTAAATGTCAACTTAGAGAAAACCAAATATCTTTGTGTTGGTGGAGAACCGGGTGATCTGGTATTGGATGATGACAGGGATGAGATGATAACCCACTGCCTGGACTATAGCTTTGTAGCGGCACTCTGTCAGTGGCAGGGGAGTGTATAGGGATCTCTTGGCGGCACTCTATATAGCCACGCATAGCTTAGTTAACAGCGCTTCGGTGGCCTAGAGGTTTGCGCTCAAGTTTCACACCGACTAGGTACTAGGTGCCGGGTTCAACTCCCGGCGGCTCCCTCAAAACTTCTAACCCCTGCGTCTATGGCATGGCGCACACAAGCCATAAGTAGGGATAAATTCCTTCGATTCTACATTGGTGACCCCGACGTGATGGGAACGGTTGTCTTTACGACGTGTTGACGCTTGAGGTATACTCGCTCCCTCTCTGCAACTACCAACGAAACTCTAGACGCCTTTCCCATTCCGTACAATATTCATGGTCTGCCGCGGTATTGCGGTATTTATTAATATAAAAGAGAAATTATTGTTCTGTGAAGAAAAATAATGATTACATACAAATGTTTTTTTTTTTTGTTTTATCAAATTATTCCTTTGCTAGTGTCAAAAACCCTTCAATTTAGCTCAAATCAATCAGTTTCTTAACCCAAGAAACTTTCACTTGACATAAGAGATATTATCATTTTTATCGACTGAATTCTCGACCCATTCAACTAAGATCCTTTAAATCAACTACAAATCGAGTTTCAGTGAAATGTAATATTTATTTACATGAAACCAAAATTTTTATTCTACGAAAAGTATCAATAGTTACATACTAATTAATATTACCGTTGGATCAAATTTTTTTACCACCTGAGTCAAAAACTCTGAGCTTGGTTGAAACTAATCAGTTTCTTAACTCAAGAAACTTTTATTTAGGGTAAACGCCATTCTCAACCGTAGAGGGCGGTAGGGTCAAGTACTTTATGCATTTGGCTGTATTCAAACGTACGGAGTACTCGAAACAAATTAATATGGTTTGAGATGAGGAACTATTTTTTACAGTGTAGATAAAAAATCAGCACTTATCTGTGGTTTCAAGTTACATCGAATGAAAGGCCTCCAAACTTCCGGCAACTCAATTGATGGTTCACTTATGGGATTCATGAATGCTGCCTCTTTGATTTTTCTTTTTCTATTCTTTGGATAATATAGATGTTTAGTTCTATTTCATCAGGTGATTTTCACCCCATGCTGGACCAACTTGGATCTATCTAACACTTGAGAATGTTTTTGATGTTCCTGTATTCTCTCCTTCAAGGGGCGCTTTGTTCTCCGATTTAAGATCTTCCGCACTCGCATGGTATCTCATATATACAGTTCTTCGTTCTTTGATTTTCGTTATCAGGTTTAACTTTTGTTAGATTAGCCCTGATGGTATCTTGTGTCTTGAAGACAGTTGTTATGTCGTACCTACTTCCAATTTTTCTCATTTTTTCTGATAAACCTTCCACATAAGGAATAACGCTTTTTATGATTTTTTGCATATCTTCTTGTTGTATTGGGTTCAAGTTGATTTTCTGTTATTTGTGTCGCTCTTTCCAATATTTTTTTGGGATAACCATCACTTTCGAGTGTTTTTGTCATGTTATTTACTTCCTTATTTTTATCTTGTTGGGTAGTGAATATTATTGCTGCACTCCCAATTTGGTATTTAGTTAATGGTTGGAATTGTGATGTCGATATTGACCTGTATTTGTTGGTTTTTTGTATACACTGCTTCTTTGCATTCCATTTTGTTTATAAACGAGTACATCTGAAACTGGAAGTTGTTTATCTTTCTCGATTTCCATTGTAAATTTAATAGATTCTGTTTGATTGTTAAGATGTTGAAGGAATCCATCTATAGTGTTCATTCCATGTTACCAAATCATCTTTTAGTATACAGGGTCTTTCACGAGGAACCTCACCCATATTTATACGGGAAACTACTGAACGTATTTTCATGAAATTCATCACTTATAAGTATTTCACGATGCTGATGAAATCTAAAATATTTTCAAGGCATGCGCAACTCCGGTTTTTCCGGAAATGACGTCAACTTCCGTTTTTCAAATTAGAACACCATTTTTTTATTGCAGAAATAGATTCCTTAGAAAATTTCAAGTTATTTTGATGTAACATTTTTCAGTTTTGGTTGGAAAATTCTCTCTGAGCGGGAAAATTAAAAAAAAATCGAAAATAGAGCTCCGCTGACACAAGAATAACTTCGAGGTTTTTGGATGGAAAATTTTCATTTTTGGGATTTTTCAAGATGTAAGATTGATGTATCCACTTTAAAAATTGAAATCGCGATTCAGGATACAAGGGGTGAAAAAATCGCTTTCAAAGTTAGGGATGACAAAATCGTGAAAAATCAATTTTTTCAAATTAGAACCCCATTTTTTTTATGGCAGATATTGAATCTACGTTAAAAAATTATGTGAGTGTGTGCATCACACCCTTGCCCTAAAGTGGATATTTTCTGAGTTATTCACAAAAAACTGTTTTTCGTCTTGAATTTTCAGCTATTTCTTTTCCCTTCACGCCAAAAAGATGAAATTTTCAGGGAAGAAATTTGGGAAGAAAATAATCTACTCGAAATATAGATCCTGCGCGAAGGAACTCGCCGAATGCAACTTGTTCTTTTTTGACTGTTGTATACTAATTATGATATATTTTTTCAGTGATTCAACATGAACTTCCAACAGTTCGGGGTGCCGATATCTGCTGCTTTGCCAATTGCAACGCAGTATCAAGGTGGTAAAATCACTCCGAATGTAACGACGGCTAATGGTCAAGTATTGGGTTTATTGCAAGGTGGAGAGAATGGTGTCCATTATCTCAGGCCGTTCGATATGAATTCTTTCGCTGCAGCCCAACCCGGGACCAGTAATGGACAACAAACCCAGACCCTGATCACTTTACCGATTACAATGCCGGGAGCGAAACCTGGCGATGCTGCTCAAACAGTACAAATTCAAGTCATCAACCCTCCACAAATGAGTCCTCCAAGTCCTAACGCTCAACAGAAATTTCATATGACCCAGATTCCCTTGCAAACCTTCACTCCAGGAGCTACTGTCTTGACTGTGGCGTACAATGGGAACCAGGAAGGTATCCAGATTGTAAGTTCGTTCTTTTTGGCTACCACTTCGGAAAATCTACATTTTATTGACTAAGGGGTGACAGTAAGAAAAAGTCAAAAAGCAAATTGAATCGTATCCTATCCCTATCCCATCACTGAAGTTCACGGAAATCCACTTTCGCACAGAGCATTTCTATATCTACGACATAAATATTCCAAAAATACTGAAGTACAGAACGCTACCTCCAACATCAGGATGAAACAATAATACAACTCTAAGCATAAAAAGAAACATTGGTGAATGATAACTAATACACTTTCACTTTTACCTTTGGATGAAAATTATATCACAAAATTTTTCGGAAAAATGTCAAAATATCATTTATAAATATCTGGATTACATTATATTATATGAAACAATTATATAAACAAATTCAAGGTTAACAATCGTGCCAAATAAAACGATTAGACATAGCAAAAAATGTTAAAAGTCATCCTAGGAATAAAAAATCAGAATCTATCCTTTTATGGAAATCATCAAAAATTTAAGTTACGAAAATAAAGATATACAACTTGATGTCTCTCCAAAGACTTCCACTCAACCAGACATGTTAGTTAATTTCTCTATTTCAGTGTCGTAATGAGTTCATTACTAAAAACAGTGCTGTAATGAACTTATTACAGCATTGTTTTTAGTTATATTTTTCGTTTAGTGGTTGACAACACTGACATCCTATCCTTTCGAATGTCAACACACGTCCATTGCATGTCAATTGTCAATATTAAACCGTGTAGAGATTTAAAGGTACTATTCAAATTCTATAATCTGCCAATTTTCGTATCAGTCACACCAACTGCGAAAATATAATACAAAAGGCACTAGGAGGTATAATCTGAATTTTTCATTGAATTCCGATAAATTTCTCACAATTCTTGACTGAAATAGAGAAAATATCGTCTAAAACTCGTTGCAGATGACAATTCCAACACTCATGCGTTCAAAAACTCACTCTTATCGTGTGTTTCATATTACTAACCAAACTAGGGCGAAAATATGGACAAGATGACGATGTTATATTCGACTTATTTCTTTGAAAGAAAAAACATAGAAATCATAGATTTAAAGAAGCTATATTCATTTCGTTTCAGTAATCAAACAAAAACAAAGATTTGCTCTTTGGACATCAAAAGACTTTCTTCCCATTGACATCGCAGTATGAGCCTACTTATTGTAACGGTTTTCACTGTTTAATCATAAAATTGAATATCTATTTGCACTACTCAATAATATGAGCACAAACAATATAGACACAATATATGATTACTGTATTATGAAGCTTATACGCTCGACTCATATATGTGACCTCTTCATTTATTTTCCATTAATAATAATCTTTATTTGATCAATTATCAACAGATGTAGATCACGTCAATACATACCAATACATATAAATACTACTTATAATGAAACAAAATCCCTTTCACTCAAAAAATCCCCAACACTATAATAACATTTTCTAACCAAAAACATTTTTAATCTTTTTTTTGAATTGCAATAGGCATGCATTTAAAATTTTGAGGAAATTTATTCCATACTGTGATTATAAAATATACAGCATTCCTTTGTATATAACTAAAATTTGTTTTTTCTCTACTGAGATAATTTTTTCCTCTGGTATTGTATTCATGACTTAACAGTAATTCTTTAAAATCATTGAAGTTGTGGCTTACATACATTACACATTCATAAATAAACAGACTATACAATGTCAATAAGTTATTACCAATAAATATATTTCTACAGCTCTCATTGTATTTCATTTTGAAGATAGTTCTCAAGCATCTCTTCTGCATGATGAATATTCTCTCAGCCTCAACAGAATTACCCCAGAAAATTATACCATACCTAAGTTTGGATTGAACGTAGGCATAATAAGCTGTCAGGGTCGTCTCTTCACTAATTGTATTGGCCAATATCCTCAAAGCATAGCAATATCCTGCAATACTTCTAGAAAGATTTTCAATTTGTGTTTTCCAACTCAAATCCCCATCGATATATATCCCCAGGAAAGATACTGCATCCTCTGTCTTGATTGTGTTACCATGATATGTCAAGCTTATGGCATCTTCATTTCTTTCCCTAAAGACAAGCAGTTTTGTTTTATCGATGTTTATTACCAATTCGTTTCTTTTAAACCACTTTTCAAGATTTTCCAAGTCACATTCAAGCTGATCCTTGCATTCAGTCACAGTCTTACGAGACAAAATCATTGATACATCATCAGCAAACATAACCATATCATTGGATGTTACATGAATTAAATCATTGGTATAGATTATGTAGAGTAGAGGACCCAATATTGAGCCTTGTGGTACACCTCTCTCAACATGTAAGGGATCTGATATTACCTGTTTGCCATTTCTTCCTCTCTCTGTGGTTCTTTGAGTTCTTCTTGTTAAATATGATCTGAAGAGATCTAGTGCAACTCCTCTTATTCCATATTTTCTAGTAGGATGTTATGATTCACACTGTCAAATGCTTTTGTCAAATCAAGGCAAAGAGCTGCTGTCACTTGATTATTATTCAATGATTTTATGATGGAATTTAGTGCCTGATACATTGCATTTATTGTAGATTTTCCCTGCCTGAAACCACATTGCTGCTTAACCAAGATGTTATTTATTTCAAAAAAATGTAAGACCTTATCAAAAATTATTCTCTCGAAAATCTTGTTGATATTAGATAAAATTGATATAGGGCGATAGTTATTATAGATGTTTTTATTTCCCTTCTTGTGAATTGGTTTAACCAAAGCTTCTTTGAGTGTCTGTGGATATTCACCTACTTGCAATATCCGATTGATTATATGAGATAAAGGTTTCACAAGTACGGATGCACAGGTTTTTAATAGGTCAACAGGTATCTCATCATATCCAACTGATTTCTTGTTTTTTAAGCGCCTTATATAACCTAGCATTTCCTCTTCCAATACTGGCCCCAGAAAAATGCTACTATCGAGTGGTCTAACAGTCTCTGTATTCGTCTTATTGCTCATATCAGGTCTTGGAGCAGACTTCAGAAAGAAAGCATTCATCTCGTTTAATAAATCCTCCTCTGATTTTTCTGGAAACACCTTGAATAATGATTTGTCTTTATCTCTTTCATTTTTGGTTGTATTGTTGATCAATGTCCAAGTGGCTTTGGTCTTATTCTCAGAATTTGCTATGAAGGTCATCTCTGCATTTTTTTTTGGATTGTCTTACTACTTGCTTCAATATATTTGAGTATTTCTTATAGAACTCCTGTGATATTAATCCGTCCAACATTTTTTCATAAAAATCTCTTTTATGTTTGCTTGACTTCTTTATGCCCGTAGTGATCCACATCCTTTTGAGTCCTTTTTTTAGGTTTAAAATTAGAAGTCCACCACGACTGCGTTTGCAGGCATCAATCCGAATATCGAAATTTTCAACGACTTTCCGACATGTTGCTGATGTTATTTCACGAATTGCAACTTGAATGTTGTTCTTTAGATCATTAATTATTTGTGGCTTGCTAGAATACACTCGACATTTCAAAAACACCCACAAAAAAAATCTAATGGTTTTAAATCTCATTACCTTGGCGGCCAATTGAAATCAGCATTTCGTGAAATTACTCGTTGAGGAAATGTTTATCGCAAAAACGTAATGTTTTCTTGTCTTGCTGAAAATAGACGTTAGACACATCAATATGACTCAACTGTGTCCATAAAAAGTCTCTCAACATTGATTGGTATCGCTCAGCATTCACAGTAACAGCATTCCCAGCATCATCTTCGAAGAAAAATGGCCAATGATTCAATTTGCCCAAAATGCACACCAAACAGTAACTTTTTTTCTGAATAACACGAGGATTTTCATCACCTCAGATACGACAATTTTGCTTACTGACGAATCCATTCATTGTGAAATGAGCTTCGTACTAAAAAAAATTTTGCTTGAAAACAATGGATCTGTCGTCCGTTGTTCAATAATCCAACTAGCGAAATTACGACGTTGTAGATGGTCTCTTTATTTCAATCTCTGGGTTAATTGAATTTTATAAACCTGTAAATGCAAATTTTTATGCGAAATCCTCCATAAGGAGCCATATGATACGCCCAATTCTTGCGAAGGATGCGAAATTGATGGTGTCGGTTCATTTACAACACTTTCACTAACATCAGCAATATTTTCATTTGTGCGTACAGTTTTTGGTCTTCCACTTTTTGGTTTATCAATAACACAACCAGTTTCTTCGAATTTTTTCACTAATGTTTGAATTGAAGATTGATTTGGCCGATTATTTAATTACGAATTTTGCGATGGGTATTTTTCAAAGAACGCCCATTTTCATAATAACTTTGAATGATATAAACGCGTTTTTGCAATGTGTACCTGTCCATGGTTAAAACTGTACTACCTTCTAATAAAACAAAATGGCTTATGTCATTTGAAAAGATGTCACGTGTAAAAATTATATAGTGCTGACATCTAGGCGTCACATTTGGATGACCCTTTACAATCTATCTTAGAGACGCGCGGTCCCTTTTTTCTGAAATAACCGTTTTATAGTATTGCTTTAGCATGAAATTTTCATGTTATGTACTAAACAACTGTCTCTCTATCCTCAGGTTGATGGACAAAATGGTATTCCAGAGGGAATGACGGTCGTTGCAGCCATCCAACCACAAGATTTTCAGCTAATTCAAACAGATCCGAATGAAAAGAAGGAAGGGCTTATGCCAGTAGCGTTAATTAAAAGCGAGATAAACAAAGATGATGTACAAGATGCTGGTACCCAGGTTACTGCTTTCCCCGCTCAATACCTTCAAAGCACAACAATTCAAGAATATCTGCAAAAAATGCCACCTAGTGCTGCTTTGCCGTTAAGTTTGCAACAATTCTTGAAGTTTAACACCCCAGGAATCTTCAAATGTTATTACCAATATATCACAAGTATTGCTTTAGCATGAAATTTTCAATGACGGTCGTTGCAGCCATCCAACCACAAGATTTTCAGCTAATTCAAACAGATCCGAATGAAAAGAAGGAAGGGCTTATGCCAGTAGCGTTAATTAAAAGCGAGATAAACAAAGATGATGTACAAGATGCTGGTACACAGGTTACTGCTTTCCCCGCTCAATACCTTCAAAGCACAACAATTCAAGAATATCTGCAAAAAATGCCACCTAGTGCTGCTTTGCCGTTAAGTTTGCAACAATTCTTGAAGTTTAACACCCCAGGAATCAAACAAGAGCAGATTACCGATGAAAATGTTTTAGATCAAGTCAGTATAACTACCGAGGTCGATGGTGAGCAACAATTAGTTTTGGCTAATCCGGTCGAGTATATGGAGCACCAGGAAGAAAATCCTGAAGATCCAGACAAAAATAAGAAGAAGAAGAAGTATAAGAAGAAACCTGCCAAACCAAAGAAACCCAAGGTACTTTCACTATATACTTTTTCTTATTACTGAAAGTAGACTCGTTAGTATACAGGGTATCCCTGTTACATACCACGACTAGTTTACTGCGGCTATTTTTAACACGCTTATATTAGCTTCACTTGTATGTATGTCAATTTGTAACTCTCCTTCTTTAAGCGTGAGTGCCTCATTACTGTGAAAAGATCCCACATTTTCCATTGCGTTCATTGACTGAGCGGTCTAAGGCGCGCGTCTTTTGTGACGTCAGCTCTTGGATTCATCGATCGTGGGTTCGATCCCCGTCCATGCTTTTAAAATATGCGATCAAACATCAACATGCCCTTAATAAGTTATTCAACTCTAAAGCGGTTGAATGAGGCTATGTTAATATTGTGGAAAATTCGGGATATTAGAATTTAGGGCTTCATTTCAAAATCTTGATGCGGAAGCTTTGGATGTGTAAAACATTGGGCTACTTTCCGACGTGCAATCAGAACTTAATGATTACAATTGATATTTTTATAACAGTCACTTAGAGGAAAAAATTAATATAGTTTAAAAAAAAAAAAAAAAAACACGCTTATAAAGAATATCGGACCAAAAGAGTTAGAAATAACTTAAAGAATGAATTTATGACAATAGAATATAAAACATACTCCTAAAATTGAGAAAGAAGCGTGGGGCGCTTTGTGCTATAATTTTCATATATCAAGCGCCTCACGCTACTTTCTCAATTTTACTAGTATGTTTAATATACTATTGTCATAAATTGATTTTTAAAATTATTTCTAACTTTTTTAGCCCGATATTCTTTATAAGCGTGTTCTTTTAGTTTTTTAAACTTTATTTATTGGGTGAATCAATCTTTGATTAAATCAGTTGGGATGTATATCCCCACAAAGATATGCATCGATACCAAAACGGTGCATCGAATTTCCACTTAAGGGGAATAGGGTAAACCCTATTTAAGACAACAACAGACTTCATTCTCTCGTCAGTCTTCTGTTACTGAGCGAGAGTTATAGGTATACAGTTCGGAGATTCGTATAATTATGAAATTGATTTTAACGTCTTCGAAATTAAATATAGAATTGAGGCTAAGGCTTTTTCAGACGAAATTCGACATTTGAAATTCCGACAAAAATGCATACTCGGACGGAACTCGAACCCGCATATCCAAATTGCCGGTCTCGCACTTAACATATTCGGCTACCGAGGAGATGCGTCATCCGACCGTATCGAGAACCCCTTTCTCCCAAAATTCGAATGTTGTATTGAATATTACCGTTGCGAACCACGTTGTTCGCAAAGGTTGTGGACATGTTATCAATGGAAGAAAAGTCACTCAACATCAGTGATCCCCACGACTCATATCAATCTCTCTTCCAACGCATCATCGACATTTTTCGATGTCAGCAGGTATCAGATTTTTGAATCATTTGATCACAATTTAGCCAATATGAATAAGTCTGAAATTGATTTTAACGTCTACGAAATCAAATATAGACTTTCCTTCCATTGATAACATGTGGACCACGGTGTTCGCAAAAGTAATACTAACATCATTTGAATTCTGGGAGAAAGGGGTCTTCGATATGGTTGAATACTTAGACTATATTATACTATTCATAAAAAAGGTTATATCAGTAACTACAACAACTATATGCCATTAAGTATTCTACCAAGCTTTTCCAAGATTATAGAGATGGCCTACTGCCGACAAATAATGGAATTTTTACTAATGAATAAAATATTAAGAAGCAACCAACATGGATACATCAAAGAAAAATCAATTGAAACAGCAATTTATGAGTTCATCAATAAAGTAATAGAATCTTTCGAAAACAAAGATTTATACATGGGAATTTTCCTTGACTTAACCAAAGCTTATGATTGTTTGGATAAGAATAAACTCTTTAAAAAATTAGAAGTTTATGGAATTCGGGCCCATCTCTGGAATGGGTTAAGTCGTATTTTTTGAACAGAAAACAAATGGTAGAAATGGAAACCAATGAAGAAACTGTGAGATCAAATTTGGAGGAATTACTGTTAGGCATACCACAAGGAAGTTTTCCTGGGCCCTTGTTCTTCCTGATATATATCAATGACTATGAACCAGATATGGAACTATGTCCCAAAAGATAAATACAGTTAATTATGCCGATGACACAAATTTACTTCTAGTTGAAAAACTGTTCTCAATGTTGGAAAGATTAACTGAAATCACCCTAGATAAGACTGAAGAAAGGTTCAAAAATAATAATTTAATACTCAATACAAAGAAAAAACAAAATTCATACTTTTCACACCAACACAAACCAAAACTGAGGGAGATTTAACAATCAATTTGAGTCAGGAAATATACCAGAGACAAGAAACAACAAAATTTTTGGGCATCCACATAGACAAAAACCTCAATTGGAAAGAACACATAAACTGTCTAAATGAGAAAATTGCACAATCGATTTATGGTCTGAGAGTAATAAGTCGATATATCCACAGTAATTACTTAAAAATGGTTTACCATGGAATAATGGAGTCAAAACTAAGATTTGGAATAATATTTCATGGACCAGGAAACATAAAACCATTGTTCATTTCACAGAAAAAGGCAATAAGAATATTCAACACCATGAAGTATAATGAATCCTGCAGAAGTATCTCCAAGAAAAATAAATTATTGACAATATATGCCCTTTACATTCAGGAATGTGCTCTCTTCATTAGGATCAATGAACATCTGTTTGAAAAGTATGAAAACAAAAAACTTTCTACAATACCAGGAATGACGACTACATTTATCCCAAACATAATTTAACAATCTCTCAAAAGCAGACGCAATATAGATGTCTCAAAATATATAATATACTTCCAAAAAATATATAAACTATAAAAAATATGAAATGTTTCAAAAAAAGATTATTCGAATATCTTATTGAGCTAGAACCATACAGTTTAGGTGATTATATATCCACCATGTAATTCTTATTTTGACAGTATTCTATTTCATCTTCATATTATTATATTTATATGTGTATGAATGTGATCGAGAATAAAGAACTATTATTGTAAAATGTCGATTTGTTTTGGTTCCATCATTGAAAGTCTTAACCATGAGTGGAACAGAAATAAAAGATCGGATCGGATCGGATCTCTTTGTTGTATAACTTTATGCGACAACAGCGCATAAAATCTTTGATTTGACAAGACATGGACTTTCGTCACATCGTTATTTAGAATCAGTTTGGCTTCAAATGAATAAATCTATTTTGATATCGGATTGAAATAGAAAGAAATGTTGTACTTTCTCTTATGATCAGTGGGATAATAATTTTAACTTACATGAGAGCAAAAATATTCTAGTCGGCATTTGTGGTCCCAAAGATATATATTTGTGAATATTCAATTCACTTTTCAGATTAAGTAAGTATCGTTTTTGCGTTTACTGACCGAGTATTCAGTACCTATCTCAATAAAATTGAAGCACTGTAATTACCTTATACTAATATTTTCAAATACTGAATGTTGAGGTAGAGGATTGGCACCTTGTTTGAGATATCTTTCTTTGTTTACTCGAGTCACAATATCTTCAGGGTCAAATTGATCTGAACAAATAAAATTGCTTTGTTAAAGCAAATATTTGACCACCCTAACAGCGAGGCCCAAATTCGTTTTTTTTTCATCGTCATCTGGAAACCTATATTCAAGGAAATCTTATTTTATCTTATAATAATTTCATTTATTTCGTTTGATTTTTTTTCGCTGTGTGTATTCCATAACATTATTTTGAAGAGGAGCCCACCATATCTCTTCAATAGATTGCAATACAGAACGGATGTTCATAACATCAACATACGTCGGAGAAATGTTCTGTCGTGTCCCCGTCACAGGACATCCACTTTCAAGAGAAGTTTCAGTTATAACATTTGTAAGCTGTACAATGGTATTCCTCATCACTTGAAACTGTTGAGTCAAAAAATGTTCAAGAATAAGATCAAGATTTATCTCCTCGATTCCTTTACAGCATAGTTTCTCTGTCATCTCTGTTAATTTTTGTCTGTTAAAATGCTCATATATATGTATTTTTCCTTTGAATTAATGATTTTTTTCTTTGTCTTCAATATTAGATTTAGATATGTTCAAATGTGCATTTTGTATATAACAAGGGTTAAGTGACAGAGCACCTTTGGGTGAACTTCCCCTTGAGATTTCTTGTGAAATGAAGACCTTATTATTATTATTATTATTATCGAAAACTTACCTATTAAATGTTTATACGCTACTGAACATATAAATAACTAAATACTTCAGTTCTAACAATACACTTACCTATGGAACGATATATTCCGACTAGAGTTCCTGTCTTTACTACAACTTTCACACTTACGAATCATTTTTAGTGCGATGAATAGTAATATACAATGAGAAATATGAAAAACCTAATACTGACGCACTCAAATTTTCTTCAATTTGCGTATATATTTCCGATACAATAGCCGGCAACGTGTGGCTTCTAAAACATGTGACCTTCAAATTGTCAAGAAGAGAGAGCTGCGTTTCACTTGAATTTTTTTCCATCTATAGTCTCTGAAATAAAGTAACAGAGTCAACTAAAGTTTTTCTTTTACTTCTTGCTGATATATCCGATTACACAGTTTTAATTCAAAATATCAAATTTTATCTAATATTTTGAACGCAAATTGGAGAAAATAATTTTCATTTGATATAATAGGGGATTAGAGAAACCTATTTTTTCCTCAGTTTGGCAACATGAAAATTTGTTTATGACCTGAGTGGACCAGCACAATATGTCACAGTCGACCAGCTCTGAGTTTCAGACGCGACATTTGGATATGCGGGTTCGAGTCTCGCCCGAGGAAGAAATTTTCCTGAATTTCAAATGTCGAATTTCGTCTGAAAAAGCCTTAACCTTTACTCTATGTTCGTATGATTCTCTCCTGGCTTACATCTGTTTAAACTTTTATATTCTCTTCCTTCTGGAGGAGAATGTGGTACAAAAATTTGAGAAGATTTCATGGGTTACCAAAAGCCTTCTTGGAACACTCAATTCTGAAATATATGATGGTATGTAACCCATTCAAAATTTAACATTCTGTAAAGATAAAATGGGTAAAATGACTATTTTAATTCATTTTTAACCTTGAAATTGGAATTCATACCACAGAACACTAATATAAAGAAGTGAAACGTCCTAACTAATTTTTGGCAATTTCGGTCGTCATTTTATTAGTTTGCAGGGAATGAAATGTTAAATCTTTTAGAAATCCGCTCAACTCGCAAATTATTGAAGCGCATTCAATTTGATATACTGGTAAAAATAATTCTAGATTGATTCATATTATTGATAATTATTATCGGTATAAATTGAAGGTGCCTCAATAAATAAACTGAAATGATTATTTTCAATGCTTTAGAATGAAAATGCAATTTTTCCTTGAAATATATTTAATTTAAAATCTGATTTTCACATGAAAAGAGTTAATGAATACATCAGAAATACATTATTCAAATGGAAAAATAGAAATTGTTTTAAACATCATGTAGATATACAAGAATCCTTGAAAATTTTATTTCAAAATTTCAATTTAAAGATTAATAAGTATAGGAAAACATTATATGAAAAGAAAGCCAAAGTAAGTTGGTTAATGGACTGAAATCATAACATTAAGGAGTATTTATTAATTCAGTTCAAGATATTCCACAACAAATAAAAAAATTGTGCATTGGAAAAAACCTGCTTGATTTGCAATTTAAAATCAGTTATTTAATCTTCACATATGCAGGTATGAAAAATGAATTACCCTCTTGACAATAATTGATATAGCAAATTACACTCTTTGCAGTCACAAATTTTAAAATTTACATGGTTGCATTTTTCTTTCAGAAAAATTTTCCTCATTTTAAAATGTCCTGTAACTTATATTAATTCACTTCCTCTTCTGTTAGTAGCGGCGATTTGGAACCCGAACCATTGGTAGATGGGGAAAGAGCTAGATTCAGATGTGTAGGTTCACTGCATCGGCAAAATCTGAAAAAGATCATTTCATGAAAGATATTGAGAGTGCATTCAGGTTCGAAATTTTGGACTAACTCTGGGAAAGTGTAAAAATATCTATTTATATCAATTTAGCTAATACAAATGAACAAATGATCACAAAACGTCACAAGTAATAAGTAACCGTAGCCTTACTATGGATGCGAATTCTAACGAAATTTTATTCTGACTACTTCTGATCAGTTCGTACGAAGTCGTCCAAACGAACAAACGCCCCCTGTCTAATGAGTTTGGTTATAGTAGAAGCTGATTAGACGTCAGAATGGACACGATATCGTCAGAACGATTTGAGCGTTCAAACAAGTTTGATTTTTTCGTGCGACCAGTGACTGTTTGGTGCGTTGAATTGCAAGTTATAGCTAATTTCACCATGGATATTGAGAAATTAATTAGTATTGTGTACGTGAACAGGTATTTGTGGGGAATGAAATTACCACAACAGAGATATTGCTCAAAAAACCTGGGAGAAGGTGGCAAGGTCTATCCTAAAATATTCAAAAAACCTTTCTGGTTCGTTGCACAAATCTTTAAACAACATTTTAAACTCTCCTTTCTCGTCTCTACTAACAAATATCTTGTATGTATACATGTTCTGTTTTTCCACTAGTCAATAGCAATATCTTTAATAACGGGCTTTCAAGTAAATATTCGTCATCGAGTTCATCCATTTCACTGGGCAACTTTGACACGTACTGACTGCTAGAAGATCAGAATACGCTCGCAGTGTAACCACATTGTTCGGACGTACTCGTCAGAACAAAATTTCATCAGAATTCGCATCCATAGTAACCGTAGCCTAACTCTTACTTTTATAATCTGACGAAATTTCTTCTGCAGTAACATATTTTTTAGAGTTTTCACCATATGTGTTATCCTGATATATTTTTAGCCTCGAGGAAGAAACAATTCGTTTCGAAACGTTTGCGTTTGTTACAAATCGAACAATTTAAGAATAAACGAGTGTCCAAAAATCCCAATAAATTTAATTTACTATCCTATTAAAATGGATGGTAACCAGACAATAACTAATAACATATTTGCTTCAATTAAAGCTTGCTGACATTTTGAACATTTTTACAGCCAGGCCAAGTTCATATTGCTACTGCCCTCGATGGAACTACTCTCTTCTGTTGTCCTGAGTGCCACATGGCTTACCCAGACAAGGAACTCTTAGAGACTCATTTGGTGGGCCACAAAATTGAAAGAAGGTTCATTTGCGATATTTGTGGAGCAGGTTTGAAACGGAAAGAGCATCTTGAACGTCACAAGTTAGGGCATAACCCGGAACGGCCTTTCGTCTGTTCTGTTTGTATGAAAGGTTTCAAGAGGAAAGAACATTTGAATTTGCATTACGTTATACATTCTGGTGAAAAGACTGAAATATGTGATGAGTGCGGAAAAGGGTTCTATCGTAAGGACCACTTAAGAAAGCACCAACGTTCGCACATCACCAGAAGAGCAAAAGAGCACGCGGAAAGACAGAACATGTTGGCGAAAGAAGGAACTGCCCAAGTTACAATACAGGTGAGAAACATTTGGAGCGAATGCTTACATTGATGATTTCGGAATTTATTTTATTAGTTTTTATGTATATACGTTTTTTTTGTCTTTTTACTTTTCCTCTATCATTGGTCTTTATGTTTCTAGTTTGGCAAAATCATGGAGAAATAACTCTTTATAGTAGTATTGTAATTGTCTTTCTCCATTTCTGTGTCGTAATGAATTCATTACAGTACTAAAAACAGAGCGCTAATGAACTCATTACAGCATTGTTTTAAGTTATATTTTTCGTTTTGTGGTTGACAACACTGACATCCTTTCCATTCGAATGTCAACACGAGTCCTTTACATGTCAATTTTCGTATCAGTCATGCCAACTGCGAAAATAAAATACAAAAGGTACTAGGAGGTATAATCTGAATATTTCATTGAATTCCAATAAATTTCTCACAAGTCTTGACTGAAATAGAGAAAATATCGTCTAAAACTCGTTGCAGATGACAATTCCAACACTCGTGCGTTCAAAAACTTGCTCCTACGTCGCTCGTGTTGGAATAGGTGCCCATTCTGCAACTTGTTTCAGAATATACTATTTTATTTCCATTTTCTCTCAGATTCCAAAATTTTTTCAACTTTATTTTCATATTTATAATCTACTGAATAATCAGTGAATGATATGTTCCATTGCTTCATGGCTTGGGTCAGATACCATCCATAAATAGTTCTCCGTACCATTACTCCTCTTGGTGATCTTTGGGCCAGGTTATATTGATTTTTGGTTTCATAGTATCTTTTATGAATTTTATGCCCAGATCATTCTGTAGGATCTGATTTGCTACATACCAGGGCGTGGTTTTTTATTGGAAATAATAATAAAAGGTTTATCATCAATAAATAAATCATACAAACATAACAAATCACAATAAAACAAAATTTGGATAAACTTAAGAGAGTCCACCAAAGGCAAAGCCTGTATGTGGAACCGTTTCCAAAACAAAAATTATGTTTATACAATAAAAAAATGACGAAAACAGTGTAACAGCAACAATTATTTAAATAGAAATATCAAAATTGCAACGCTGTAACTGAAGAACTTCATAGGCAGTCATCTAAATTAGAAACTGATCTAGTGAGTAAAGGGACCTCCCAAACCACTCCAATAGCTGATGAATTGTCGCTCTTGGTATCCAAAATAAGAGCTCTTTCAGTCTTTTTTTGAAGGCATGAGCACTGCAGATGTTACGCACCTCAACCTAAAGAAACTGGAACATTTGGAAATGAAAGACATCTCAGACCCTTCGTTTTGTGCATAAAAGGAGGAAGATAGGTTATATGTTTGTAAAGAAAAAATATTTCTTTAATTACCAATTATATTGACCACTGACAAACGCTAGTCAGGCAACCAACAATACTCAGGAATGTTTTTCTGGTTGCCTACCCAGACAATTTCACGGTGCGCTCCTGATATCTAATAATAAAAAGATTCAGCATATGAGAATCCGTAATTCCGAGTTAAGAATAATATTTTGGGAGATAAGTCTGAAATATGCATATAAAGAAAAACTATTTCTTTAATTACCAATTATATTGACAACTGACAAGCGCTAGTCTGTGACATCCTTGGGCTGACGTCTATGGTCAGTTGAGAGGTCATGAAAAAAAAATAACATTGTAAATTTATGAGTTTTCTATTTACTTTCCTTGAGTTGTCCAATTCAAATTGCAAGAACTAGTACAACTTTATTTATTACAATGATTTAAGTTTTCTAAATAATCATTTAGAATTCCTTAACTATTTTTAAGTATGTGAAAAATAGCTTTATTAAAAAAATTTTCCGCTCTGGTCAACAAATCAGCAATATTAAAAATGTGCATTATTATTTTTTATTGACATATTCATTAATCTATTTGCTTTTATTTCAATTTATGGCTTTATATGATCAGGAGAATTAAATTGAAATTTTCTGCTGTAACCAATTCAAATAGTCCTACGAGTTTGCGCATTTTGCCAAATTCAACTTGTTCAGGTTTTCTCTGACAAATTTTGGACCAAATCTTCAAATTGGTTCGCTGTTCGGGTTTTTTCAGTACAATCCCAGTACAGTTCCAGTACAGTCAAAATCGGTACCTACTCGAGAGCAAGTATCAGTTCAGGATATTTTGCGGACTAAAATGCTAAGGTCATTTAAAGCATGAAATGATGGGTTTCCATAGAACATTGAAAATTATTTCTCATTTCCATTACCTGTACTAAGTCGTTGCCTGAAATCGTATAATATATGTTGAGATATCTTCACACAATTTACTATGATTGTCAACCTTCAAAACTTTTGTCGATTGAAATAAACATTCTTTCGTTTTGAATCAATTCTTGAAAATTAGATAAATAAGAATAATTGGTGGAAGAATAGACTTTAACTTCGTCAAAATTGATTTCTTCGTTTATTTCAGTTCCAATATCTTACAAAAAAATAGCGCATGAGTTTATTTTTAACCTAAATTTTGTAACTGTTCAACCTCTCTATAGGACAAGAGAATATCCAGGTGTTATAAAACTAGGTACAAATAATTCTTCTTTCCATCTTATTTAATTTCATTTTATGGATTGATTTTGTTCACACAGTTAGTGAAAGCCTGGAAACCAAGTATTAATACAGCTTATTACAGAAACATCACTCCTTACCTTCAAACAAGATATTATTTGTCAAACATTTCCTGACGAAAATTCGTAAACACAAAGCAAGCAAAGATGGACCAACTGATATTTTCTGCTTCAAGAATGGTCCAAAATGATTTGCATTATTACCGGCAGAACAGTGATGGGAAATCAAGTTTATTTTTAACCTAAAATGTAAGGAAAGGTGTATATTGTTGTAACGTCAATAACCGGCAACAAAAGGAACAAAGGAACAAAAGTGTTTGCTATACCAGAAGAACTACAATCGATTGGCCTTCACAGGAATTGATAAAGACCTCTGCATATAATAAAGTAAAAATAGTTTAAAGAAAAGATACCAGACACGAAAAGTTTGGATTAAAATGTCAGATGAACTTAGTAAAATCTATGTGGACGAAGATGGTAATTTACAATTCGGAGAGCAATATCTTGAAGAAATTGAACAAAAAGTAACATCTGGAGGACAAGTAGCTGATACACAGTCATTGGAAAAAATATTTTCGAAACTAATTGAAAGCACACAAGAAATAAAAAAACAAAACATATTTAAAACATATTGCAGAGAAGTTTGTGATTGACAAATTTACAAGTAAAAACCCGAACGCAAGTCAATGGATTGAAAATTTTGAAAAGGAGTGTGCTCGTTTTGACATTACGGAAGATGGGAAAAAAATTGAGATCCTCTGACTATTCATGGACAAAAGCTGTGTTGATTGGTACGGTTCAATGATTATCAAATTGACCCTAGATTCAGATTGGACAGAATGGAAGGAAAAGTTTTGTGACACATTTGTCAACCAAGGCTGGAATCAAGTGAGTTATGCACTGTCATTTAAACATCGGGAAGGTTCATTAGTGGACTATGCCATAAAAAAGGAGAAACTTTTATTGGATATGAGGAGAACAATAGACACAGGTACGCTAATAGATCTTATTGCGGCAGGATTGCCATCGTCTGTACTAGAGAAGATAAATAGAGAAGAGATGAAGGATACGGTTGACTTATTCAATGAAGTGAGAAAGTATGAACAGTTGGTAAAAAAAATATAAAAATGGACCCTATAGAAAATATGACAATCAGAAGATAAATACCAGAATTGAAGAGCGGACTCCATGCAAAACGTGTGAAAAATTGAATAAAGGCGTCCGCTATCACCCGGAATCTGCATGCTGGTTCAAGCTTAAGGAGGATGACGGGTTGAATAGAAAATTTATCAGACATGTAAATAATTCAGTGATTGAGGCAGAGTTAAATGAAACGGAACAAAAAAACTAATAGTGACACCATTAATTAAGATCAAACTACTATTAAATAAGAAAATGGAAATTGATGGAGTATATGATTCAGGTTCCAATGTTTCTCTCATCAATTCAAAATTACTAAAAATAAAATCAAAAAAGAAATGGTAAAAACGAAGAGAATTTAGTAACAATTAATGGTGTCAAAAAGACAAGTGGTTTGACAAACCTAAAGATAAAGATTTTTGATATAGAAGAAAATGTAGATGTATATATCATGGATGAGCCAAATTTTAGATATATGATTTCCTAATAGGACTGGATATAATAAAGAAATACAAGCTTGTACAAAATGAGGACTTAAAAATAAGTCAAAAACAATACTTACTAGAAAACAATATAAGGTCAACTGGGGAAAAAGAGGAAGAGATAAATGAAAACAAAAACGAGGATACCAAATTAGGAAAAGTATATGAAATTAATTTCAATGAACATATTAAGGAAGAAGACTTTAAAATAAAAGTTGACCACTTAGATGAAAATAAAAGAAACGAAATAAATAAACTTATACAACAATATAAATCTGTATTTGCCAAAGACAAGTATGATGTTGGAACAGTTAAGGGATATGAAGCAAGAATAGACTTACTGATGGATAAATACTGTTGCAAAAGGCCATACAAATGCACAATAGAAGACAAAAAAGAGATTGCGGAACAGATAGCAAAATTATTGGATAATGAGCTTATAGAAGAGTCTTACAGTCCATTTGCAGCACCAGTAACTCTAGCATTTAAAAAAGAGGAAAATAAAAAATCAAGACTATGTATAGATTTCAGAGATTTAAATAAGATAGTAGTACCACAGGCACAACCCTTTCCATTAATTGAAGATCTGATGATAAAAACAAGAAATTGTAACTATTTCACAAGCCTAGACATAAATTCCGCATTTTGGTCAATACCGCTACGAATAGAAGATAGGAAAAAGACAGGCTTCGTCACACAAGAAGGACACTTTCAGTGGACTTGTCTACCATTTGGTTTAAAGACATCTCCGGCGATATTTCAAAGAATATTGAGTAATATACTTAGAAAATATAAACTTACAGATTTTAGCGTAAACTATATAGATGACATTTTAATATTCTCCAAATCTTTTGATGAACACATATGCCACTTAAAGTAGTTATTAGAAGCAATTCTAACAGAAGGATTTCGATTGAAACAGATCAGGATATTCAAATATCTAGGACATATTATACAGAAAATTCCGTCAAACCAGTGAAGACAACAGAATTTCCCAGTACCAAAGACACAGAAGAATGTTCGACAGTTTTGGGTAAAATAAATTTTTACCATGAATACATTCCAAGAAGTGCAATAATACTAGACCCACTTCATAACTTATTAAGAAAAGACCAGAAATTTTATTGGTCAGAAGAATGTCAAATCGCATTTGACAAAATTAAAAACCTGCTATGTTCACAACTAATACTAGAGATTTTTGACCAAGATTTACCTATACATATTTACACTGATGGATCGTTAGAAGGCGTTGGAGCAATTTTGAAGCAAGTGCAACCAGATGGTAAAGAAAAACCAGTTGCATACTTCTCAAAGAAACTAAATGCAGCGCAAAAGAAAAGAAAAGCTATCTATATTGAATGTTTGGCTATCAAAGAAGCTCTGAGATATTGGCAGTACTGGTTGATTGGCAAGTCATTTACAGTTTACTCAGACCACAAACCATTAGAGAATATGAACCTAAAAGCAAAGACGGATGAAGAGTTAGGTGATTTGACTTATTACCTTTCACAATATGACTTTAAAATTAAATATTCTCCAGGAAAGGAAAATGTAGAAGCAGACAGTTTAAGTAGAAACCCTGTATTAGAACCAGAGGAAAATAAAGAAGAACAACTGAAAATAGTGAATTTAACTACATTGGAAGATATTATAATGGATCAGAATAAAAATAAAGACATTCAGACCAACAAAGACAAAATAATACAAAAACACAATGTATATTATAAAAAAGTAAGGAACAAAGAAAAAATAATAATAACAGAAAGATTCAGTATTAAACTTATACAACAAGTACATAAAGACCTGTGTCATATTGGAGTTGGACAAATGCTAAAGAGTATTAGTTCTCTATATGTGACAAACAATTTAACGAAGAAAATAAAAGATGTTTGTAGAAACTGTGAAGTTTGCATAAAGAATAAAACAAGAGGACAGCACAAATATGGATTAATGTCACACTTAGGACCGGCGAGAAAACCTTTTGAAATAGTATCAATAGACACAATTGGTGGTTTGGGTGGATCAAGATCAACGAAGAAATATCTACATCTTTTAGTCGATCACTTCACTAGATATGCATTTATTATTACATCTAAAACCCAGAGTGCACAGGATTTCATAAAGCTAGTAAACAAGGTTACTGAACCGGATGAAATTGGGATACTCCTCACCGATCAGTACCCGGGTATAAACTCCACAGAATTTAAGAAATTTCTTAATGACAAACAGATCACAATAATATTTACAGCAGTCAACGCACCTTTTTCTAACGGTCTAAATGAAAGACTAAATCAAACAATTGTAAACAAGATAAGATGCAAAATGTATGAAGATGAACAAAAAAGAGCATGTGAACATGAATGTGTAGAGATATACAATCAGACCAATCATTCGGTAACTGGCTTCTCACCAGCCTACTTATTATATGGAACAGATGTTACAATCTTACCGAAGGACCTACGTCATGAACGCGGAAAAAGTGTCTGGATGAGAGATAAAGAAACAGCGTTTAATAATACTTTGAAATCACATGACTATAACAAAAAGCGTTATGATAAAAATAGAAAAGATAGAGAATTTAATGAAGGAGATATGGTTTATGTTGAAAACGGGAATAAGCTAAATAGAAAGAAACTAGATCAACTAAGAATAGGACCATATAAAATAATAAGGACATAGAAAAACTGAGTCAAATCTATTTCACGTTTCAAAATTTATTCCAGTACAGATAAAAGAAGAGAAAGAAACGAGTAATGAAGACATAAGAGAAGACATGGAAGAGACCTAGAGAAAATCCACGGGTGAATTTTCTTCCCCACGGGGGGAGATGTAAAGAAAAAATATTTCTTTAATTACCAATTATATTGACCACTGACAAACGCTAGTCAGGCAACCAACAATACTCAGGAATGTTTTTCTGGTTGCCTACCCAGACAATTTCACGGTGCGCTCCTGATATCTAATAATAAAAAGATTCAGCATATGAGAATCCGTAATTCCGAGTTAAGAATAATATTTTGGGAGATAAGTCTGAAATATGCATGTAAAGAAAAACTATTTCTTTAATTACCAATTATATTGACAACTGACAAGCGCTAGTCTGTGACATCCTTGGGCTGACGTCTATGGTCAGTTGAGAGGTCATGAAAAAAAATAACATTGTAAAATAGATAAATAAGAATAATTGGTGGAAGAATAGACTTTAATTGTCGTTTCTTCGTTTTCAGAAGCAACGCATGAGTTTATTTTTAACCTAAAATGTAAGGAAAGGTGTTATATGTTTATCGCTGGTGTTGTACTGATAGTTGGGGTTACTAAGTTCTGACTTAAATTGGTGTTGTTTAATGTTACAACGAATAAAATAACTGTCGGGCATCACTAAATAATTGATCTGAGGGCTAGGTGAAATCTTTTCTGACAATTATCTACAGCAAACATTACTGACTAGTTCTTATTTTCTCAATGTATGTCTCAAGAAAAGAAAAACATCTCTGATCCTTTATTTCTGGTGTTGTACTGATGGTTGGTATTACTAAGTTCTGATGTTGTTTAGTGTTATAACTCCAGTATTTTTATGTTTGGGTACTTTGAACATCCCCATAGTTCAATTCCATATGTCCATACCGTTTTGAGGATATCTTCATAGATTGTCACCTTACTTGCTAGACTTCCATCTTCTATTCAGTGGCCAGTACATTTTCTTCACCGCAATGTCAAATTTTCTCCTTTTCATTTTTATGAGTTTTCCATGTCAATTTCTCATCCAAATATAGTCCATGGTACTTGATCTCTGCCTGAATAGGTATGGGTGCGTTTTGTAATTGAGGAGGTGTAGGTGGCCTGGGCTGATTTCTTTGTGTTGATTTATATCTTTTTGAAACCATTCAGATAGTGTATCCAGGTGATTTTGTAATTTTTGGGATGATAACAATAGGTCTGAATCTGATGTTATAATTGCTGTGTCATCTGCAAACGTTGTCATGATCGACTAGTCAGTTTGTGGGATATCCATAGTGAATATTAGGTAAACTATAGGCCCTAGTACGATACCCTTTGGAATGTCAAATCTTAAGATCTTGTAATCTGATAGTGATTCTATAAAATCTAAAATCACTGAAAAGCAGTATAGTCCAATTTCAATGCATATTTTCATTTTGTTGACAATTCTATGACTGATAGATTGTAACATTCTTTTTTCGAAATCAAAATTGGTTTCTTCATCTAGTCTTTTCAGTAAGAGTTTTTTGTATGTTTGGACATTATAGGTAATAGAGGAAATTATCGAGCGGTAGGACTCGCAGTCTGTTGGGACTTGTCTGGTTTGAGTACTATAATCACTTGTGCGAGTTTCCACTGCATCAGATAGTGGCCAATTTCTAAAATTCTGTTGTATATGGTAGTGAGAAGGTTTATAGCTTTCTGTGAAATCAGCAATTTAATTTCATTGTATACTTCTCTTGGTACGAAAGCTTTAATTGAAGAAAATGGAGCATTTAGAAAGTTTTCAATTTCACTTAGTTGGATGGGACTAAATATGACCAGATATTCGGCAAAAACTGCTGATTTCTCAGAGTTTGTGCGAGCGCAAGTTCCATCAGATTTTCTTATGGGTTAATTGCTGGATACGGGCTGTTCAGCTTTTTAGTAGCTTCCACAAGGAGTGGTCATCAGGTGATAACTGTGTTATACAGTCGTGAAAACTGTGGTTCCTTAATTCTTGTATGTATCTAGTGATTTCATGGGTTAGACTGTTGAATTCCTGAATTTCCTTTTGTCTGATGGATTTCTGCTTCATTGCCATAGTCGTCTTAACCTTCTTTTTTGGATATCATTTGTCTGATAGATAGTGGTACATTTTGAATTTCGACTTCTTCATTTTAATCTGCGTGTTGTATGGTTTCTGTCAGGTACTTAACAACTTCTGCTTTTCCTTTATCAAGACTTATTCGATGGTTTAGAGTGATGCCTTCATCAAAGGTTTTTTGAAATAGTTCCCAGGCTGTTTTTTTGCTGCATAATTTTGTTATTGTCTTCTTCTGGATCGGATGAGTGCTGGAGGTGATGATTATGGGACTATGATCGGATTTAAATCGTAGCAGGATTCAATGAAATTTTATACATTGCTTATGCCTTTAGTTATCCCATAATCGTGCAGATCGGGATTTTTTCAAGTCAGTGGGTTAATAGGTTATCCTGTAGACAGAATATTGAGATTATTATTCAATATGATTCTATATAGAGATCTATCCTCAGAGGTACTCAATCTGGAACCAAATGCAGTATGTTTTGCGTTACAATCACCTGCAATAAGGAAGCAAGGGCCTTGAGTTAGTATGACTTTGTTGTATTATTCAGTTGTTACTGTATGGCGTGGAGGATTATATATTGCTTTTATACACAGTGGCCAGTTAAAAGTTTCCAGATTCGGTACCGTTGCTTGGATTTTATTAGTGATGTGGTGTTTAATAGTATTTTTTATTACGATTGCTGATCCTTTATGTTCCGTTCTGGGTGGTTTACATAGTATACATTGTATCTAGGTATTTTGATATCAGTATATTAGGTAATTTTGTTGAAGTTGCGGGACCATTCTTATTTATAATATATTTAAATGACTTCAAACTAGATGCATAGATGGAAAAACGATTAGTGACCATAGTTAATTGCGCAGACGATACAAATTTGCTTCTGATAGAAAAACTGTACACACTGCTGAAGATGTTATGTGAACGTACTTTATGTAAGACAAATCAGTGGTTCAAGAACAACAATCTTCTTCTCAATGAAGAAGATAGCTCAATAGCACTGAGCCAAGTAAAATATAACATCCTAGAATCCACCAAATTTTTGGGCATGTACATAGATAAAAACCTTAACTGGAAGGAGCATATAAATTATTTGTATGAAAAAACAACAGTTGTCTATGGTTTCAGAGTTATTGCCAGGTAACTTGGAAGTAATTACGTGAAGACAGTTTACCATGCAATGATAGAAGCAAAATTGAGATACGGTATCATATTTTATGGGTCTGGCAATATAAAACAACTATTTATTCTACAGAAGAAAATGATAAGAATTTTAAATAATCTCAAATATGATGAATCTTGCAGAAGTGTTTTCAGAAGGTCGGGAATATTGACTATATATGCACTCTACATGCAAAAATGTGTCCTTTTCATCTGGAACAATCAAGCTCTATTTGAGAAGCACAAAAAGAGAGCATGGCCTGAGCACTTCTCAAAAGCAGGCAGAATATAGATGTTTGAAATTGTATAATTCACTTTCGGAGAATATAAAATCAATTTAAAATTTTCATGTTTTTAAAGTTTATTCAAATATCTCCTTTACTTGGAGTCATATTATTTGGAAGAATTTAATTCTAATTTTATAAACCAATAATTTAGTTTTTTTGTTGTTTTGACACTATTTTCATTTCCGCATTTGTGAAGATGCTAAGGAATTAAAGATTATTATTATTATTGAGGAAATATTTTATTTCCAGGATATGGTTTTTTAGGCCATTTGCGTTCCATGCAACAATTCGCAATGAGGTAGCAATTAGTTTGGAAGCTTGTTAATGACTGTAGTGAGCATGCTTATACTCATGCTGTTTTGGTTGAATAATTGCTTAAAAAAAATTTTTTGAATTCTCCAAGAAAGTCTGTTAATTTTTCTGTTAATTGTTGTATGTCATCTGTCTTCTGCATATTTAGGTTTAGGGCTTTAGGTTTTATTTGTATTAGCGATATTTTTTTGTTGGGAAAGTGTTTGGACTAGTAGAGTATTGGTTGTTTATGGTTTTTGCTGTAAGTTTGGTTTCCTTTATTTTATATTTCATATTCATCAGGTCTCTACTGGTACTAACAGTACAACCTTTATAATACAGGGTAATCACCTTGGCAAAGTGCACATTTAGCTGGTATATTCTTTTGTTTCCGACAGTTCTTGCCATCATGGTCTTGTGCACATTTAACACAATTGTAGGGTTTCCTGCAATATGTTGTGCTTTGTCCATAGCCTTGGCGTCGCGTGCATTGAATAATATTTTTTTTAAACTTTGGTGGTTTTACTCTGATTTTGATTAGTCCAAGAAATTCCAAATTGAATATTTCTTTGTGGTTTGTATTTTGGTTCCTGATTTATGAAGTTAAATAAGAGTGGTTCTCTGCTCATTCTGTGTTTGGAGTTGCTGATATTTCCTACTTTATGACCTTCAAATCTCGTCTTTAATTTATGATATAGGTATTGAGTGGTGTAATCCCCCTATAACCACTTTATAAGCTTTTAATTCCTTCAGTTGGTAGGTGTGATGTATGTATGATCTCTTCAGATCTTAGATGACGGATTAATTTTCAGTACGCTTCCGAATTGCCAGGTAGACTTTCATTACATTATTTGCCATGGTTCTAACGACATATGACTCAAAAGGCATCGCAGTTGTTATGCTAACTATCATTTCCTTATAGCTTGACTTAAATATACAGAGTACGGCAAAGGTCAGTTTGCACTGTCTGGTATTAACGCATGCGCGTATTCTCGGTCAGGGCGGAAGGAGACAACTCAAACGTCACGAGTTGAGTTGTCCGCGTTTAGTAGTGTTGTGTACGTTTACAGTGCGTTCGTTGCCATGGCTGCGCGTGTAAAGTACACTAAACAAAAACGCGTTTGTTTGCTCACTTCTTACCTAAAACTTGACGGAGATTATGCTGAAATTTTCGAAGAATTTCGCCAGCGCTGTATTTCTATCTAGTTGCTCTGCACTTTTTTGAGAACATAGACGTCTAACCCTTTACCTTTTTGTGTTGGTGACTATTTGTCATGTGTGGGTTTTGGAAACTTGACAAACTGGTTCTCCGTTCTGACCAAATCCAAGTAAGGGAGGTGAGCAATTATTTCGTGTTGTGTCTGTCATCTAGACCTCCTGATTATCATTCGGGTTTGAGTTAATCAGATCCCCATGCGTGGAGCATAATCAAGGATCCGAAACAAAGACACGTCCGGAATTTTCGAACTTTCTGTGAGAAGTATAAAATCAAAATCTTGGACTACTACTTTTCAATGTGTATCTGTAGTATTTCTTCAATGTGTATCTGATTGATCTCTTCAAAGTGCACACAGAAGGTAAACTCCTTACATACGCCGACGATACAGGTTTTTTTTAAATGATATAATGGATCCAACATCGATGAGAGTTTGATATGAAGCACTAGTCGAACTACTCCTGACCTATGGAATACTAGTTTGGGGAAGAGTTGACTAGACGTACATTGAGAAACTGATAACTGTTCAGTAACGTTTGCTGAAGATAATTTTCAAAAAAGATTTCACCTATCCCTTGGATCAATTATTTAGTGATACCCGACAGTTGTTTTTTTCGTTGTAACATTAAACAACACCAATTTGAGTCAGAACTTAGTAATCCCAAGTATCAGTACAACACCAGAGATAAACATACAACCTATCTTCCTCCTTTTACGCGCAAAACGAAGGGTCTGAGATGTATTTCTTTTCCAAATGTTCCAGTTTCTTTAGGTTGAGGTGCGTAACATCTGCAGTGCTCATACTTTCAAAAAAAGACTAAAGAGCTCTTATTTTCGATGCCAAGAGCGACAATCCATCAGCTAGTGGTGTAGTTTAGGAGAGTTTACTTTACTCACTGGATCAGTTTCTAATTTAGGTGACTGCCTGGTGCCTATGAAGTTCTTTAGTAATAGCGATACAATTTTGATATTTCTATTTTACTATTTGTTGTTTTCGTTATTGTTTATCCAACTTTTGTTTGATTGCTATTTGTTATGTTTATATCATTTATTTATTGATAGAATAAACATATTATTATTATTATATGTGCAATCGATCTGATTCAAAACCAGTCTTGAAGAATCTAAATTTTTTTTTAGGCTTCCTATATTGAGATGGAACAGTTTCACATTGAAATCATTTTTTACATCAATAAAATCATTCAATTCTTACAATTATGAAAAAACTGCACTGTCGGAAACAATATTCACTTTATCAAAATTTTGAATATAATTTTCCATATCACATGGTAGTATTCTTAATTTTGTAGTCTGTTCTTTCATTTATCTTCTTAAAGTACATTTCATAAAAAGGATATAGGTGTGAATCAAGAAAAAAAATTCAACAATTTCATTTGAAATTTATTTTACATTAAAATAAGTTCTTTCATTATTCCAGATGCCAACACAGCAACTTCAAATACCGGTTCAGATTCAGGTGCCCCAGCATCATATCCAAATGACTCAGCAACACGATGAAGAAAGCAGTCAAGTTAGTACTGTTGTCTTACCAGCTAGTGAAACACTATCTATCCTACCAAATTAATTAATTTTCTATCTGAGATTAGGTGATGTTCTTCAACAGGAATAATTCCACAAGCAATTATATGTTTATATATAATTGAAATTTTAAACAAAAAGATGAGGTGTTCCCTTAGTTCTTTTGCTCGAAAAATTTCAATACATAACCTAAATAATATCAAGGTATATCTTCATGATTAGAATGAAGCTGCAGTTCAAGACTTTGTTACATTGAATCGATGAAATATTTTACATCACAAAGGACAGATTTGATCAACATGAACTGTGAAGGTCTTAAGAAATTTCTTGTTATGAGTCTTTGAGTATTCAATAGTGACGACTGTGATCTTGTGGATTTTCCTGAAAAAAATGGTAACCTTTAATTATTTTTCAGTCAAATCATTTCTTGATTTGCGTACTGCACATGTTACTGTAAATATTAGATGTATTGAACTATTTATTCTACAAATTTATTTTATACATGTATACCTGATGGAATTCAGAATTTGTACCCTACTATTAGAACATTTTTGTATTTACTTCAGAAATTTCCATTGATTGATTGTCGAGTAGGGTGCAAAATGAATGGTGCAAATAGGAGATTGATTCTTCAAAGGTGATTTTTGACTGATGTGTTTGCTGAATTTATACTTTGAAGAGGAATTCTTCAGACTAAAGAAATAAAACATATTTTCTCGAAATACAAGATTGTTGATAAAAAATGTGATATGATGAACAAATATTATGAAACCAGTAGGTTTAATCCTTTTTTGGCCTAAAGAGATCGTTTATCATATATATTGGTCAGTTTTTATACTAATCAGTATTAGTTTGAATCATTGCAGTGGAGAATCTAAATTTTAGTGGTTTAATTGAAATAACAAATTTAATTTGTACAAATTTTAGTTTTAGTGGTTCTGGGTAACGATATTGACGTTTATTTCTTTTTTCTATACATAAAACATAATTCACTGAAGTATTTTTGGGTCATTAAATTGTCTTTCCTCAATTTCGATTGAGTGAATATTTATATATTCTGTTCAAATATACATGAAATTATGTTGTTGAAACAGTTTGGTTGATATATTATTAGGTTTGTAGTTTTTATATAAAGATGACATTGTATAGAAAGATAATAAAATTTTTTATAACATACTGTACCTTTCTTACAATTTTCAGTGGAATTTGAAAATACTTCTCTGCATAGGAAAAATTCTCTCAAAAAATTTGCTACTATGCCTTCTACACTCAAATGGAGTTGTGAGACTACATCCAGAGAGTAACATAACATATAACATAACAAAAATCTTTATTTCAGATCAAATACCAGTTATCTAATATATAAAATTCTTCTGTCACGGGGTGCGAAACGGCTTGACCGATTTTGATGAAATTTTTTGTGCTTATCCGGTATCTATGAGAATCGGCCAACATCTATTTTTCATCCCCCTAAATGTTAGGGGTAGTCTACCCCTAATTTTTTTTTATTTTTTAGACAAAATTTTTAATTTCAATTTTTTTATGATACAACATACAAAAATACATACAGTCCTCAATTTTCACCCTTCTACGATCAACCCTTATTTTTTAATAGCCATTTTAGTAATTTAATCATTTTTCCTCCGGTTGAAAACTGATCAATCGTCATTTAATTAGTTATCCCCGCCAGATGTCTACAGGTGTCATTTCTGACCCAGTAAACAGCACGGAGTAGGGATGAGAACGAAGCCGGTCTCCTTTCTTTCTCACTCCCTACACTCTATGCCCTACACAGATGTCGGCCATCACAATGTATGTCATGTCAATGAATGTCATGTTAATAAAATCATTTATTAACAGCAAATAGGACTCAAATTATATCATTCACCTTAATGAAAACAGCCACGCATTTACTAATAAACCAGAAATAATTCATATACAATCAAAAAGTTTGAAACTGAATCTATTTGAACACGTTGAAATTAGAAAGCACCTCAACACCGCATGTTCAGTTATAAATGATCGAAGTGACATCTATAACTCCCCAATAATAAATTTCAATACTCTGAAAGGCCCAACAATCTCATGAAATTGCTGTTATATATAATAAAACCTTTTACCTGCCACAATTATTTAAAGAACAATCTTATTCCGACACAAGCAGATATAGCTCGATCTGAAGATGATAGTGTGTATGGAAACATATGCAAGCAAAAGCTTCAATAAATATTGCGAATTGAAGTATTTAATTTTCATTGCTTATCAGTAACGATGAATTTACACATGCCGAAAGTATAGAATAATTATAAGAATTGTTTTTTTGTGTATCATCAAGATGATATACTAATTGTCTTTACAGATTTGGGGTTTTTGTTTCCACGTTAGGTGAGAAACCCCTCCTGATTCAGGAGTTTTTAAGTATTGATGAAATATGACTAACAGTTTAAACTCATTTGAATAATCCATTATTTGCCATTTCTCGAGTAAAAATAAGAATTACTAAGATATATTTATTTTTAAGGATTACAGGGGAAGCACTGGCTAAATAGTGACAAAGTATGTTTCATACAAAAAGTGAATTCAACCTACTATGGAACATACTTGGGCATTTAAAGTATAAAAAATTCTACGACAATATAGTAGTATACTCACAACACTATGTTTTGTACTTAACTCTTATTTGTTTGCAATTTTTAAATATTCATAGAAAAGAAAATATGAAAATAAAATAAATTTTTTACTTCATTATAAAATAATATCTGATTAATTCTTATAGCATACAGAAAAGAATGGATATTTCATTATCCAAAATAAATACACATTCACAATTAGTACAAACCTCGGTTATCATTTGTAAAAATATTTTCTCGTTTGAATAAATCTATAAAATTTGGAATTCTATAATATGTATATAAATTAGGACTTTTCATCACAAATCTGAATTTTAAGAATTCAAGAGGAGCAGAACACTCTTATTATGTTATGCTGCAATATTGAAAAATAAAAACTATTAGGATATGGTTACTACTGAACCAAATTAAAACACCTACCTCTAACAAAATTACATAAATATTACAGCATTTTTGTGCAGAACAAGTATATAATGAAATAATAAAGATATGAAAAAAAAAACAGAATAGATTCATATTGAAAATAATATAACTTAAGAATATAAAACACAACAAACAAGTCAAAAATAAAACATTCGTAGTTTTCTTGAGGTAGTATATCAACAACTTTATAAGCAGACACGCGAAAGATCAAAGCAATTTCTTCCTTATCACCTTATCTTCATCTGATAGGAACAATTTTAAATTTAGATCCATATTTATTACTAAAAGTCACAGCCAAACGTTATTTTTTGAAAAAAATTTAGAACAGGATATCTTCCCTTTTATCTGTAGTCTAGGAATGATTTACTGTAGAATTTTGAGAAACTCCTCCACCCTGCTGAGACAGTTCTGCTTTGACTCTTCGAGCAATATGAGACCTGGTATGTTTACGCAAGTGATCTTTACGATAAAACCCTTTTCCACATTCAGGACATATATGCCGTTTTTCTCCTGAATGAATCACAAAGTGGAGAGTCAACTGCTCTTTTCGCTTGAATGCTTTAAGACATACAGTGCATACATAAGGTCTTTCAGGATTGTGGCTCTGCTTATGGCGTGTCAGATGGTCTTTGCGTTTTAGTCCAGCACCGCAAATATCACAGACAAATCTGCGTTCTAATGTGTGGCCTAAAAGATGTTGCTCCAGTAATTCCTTCTCTGGGTATGCCATATGGCATTCAGGACAACAATAAAGTGTTGAACCATCTAATGCAGTAGTAAGTCTTATTTCCCCTGGTTTAGGTCTAGGTTTTTTCTCCTTTTCGACTTTTTTTTTCTTTTTTTTCTTAATTGGGTTAATATTTTGAAAGTTTGGTATGTTAGGGGTCAAATTGCTCAATGAATTCCCTGAAGTTGTCAAATTATTGCTATGATTGTTAAGCAAAGTATTATTCATTGTTCCATTCAAATGGCTAATGTTCAATGAGTTATTTTGTAGTACATTTACATTTGAACCATGATTATGAATAATTTGTTGGGTAGCACTTTCTTTTTTGATGTTCTCTGCGGAATATTTAAGGAAATGGTGCAGACTTAAAGGTAGTGAAGAAGCTGGTAAATGAGATAGGTAATCAGCTACAGTAGAACCGGCCGACGTAAGAGTCTGCCAAGAAGTAGAAATACTAGGTTGGTGATTCTCAGGGTTACCCAGTGGTACCTGTGACTGGCATTCCAGGCTCCTCTCTTGTTTGATCTTGAGAAAAAATTCTTCTTTAGTTAGCCTTATTCTGATATTGAAAGAAAATCTCACCTTCTGCATCGAATTTTTTTCCTCATGTTGTAAAACTGCTGCACATATTTCATGAGTCAACTCCTGGTCAAAAGTCTCCCTTTTGTCGTTTTTAACAATTGTTTGTCCAAAATCTTCAGGTCCCTGATTTATATAGCTAGTCTGGTATTTATTGGTAAGTATAGGTTGTTGTAATTGAACATTATGTTGAGGAAAAGAAGATTCACCGTTAGAAGCATATCTAACATTTATTTCCTGACTGGATGCTACATTAGTGGAAGTTATATTTTCCTGAGAGAATTTGGCTGCGAATTGATGGAGGTTTGGGATACTGGTGGAGAAATGACCACCAAATGTTGGAAAATTCATATTTTGCAAAGGTTAAGCGTTTGAAGCCTTTGATACCCAGTCAGTTAAAACATTCCAATAATATTTACCTTCTCATATTCGCGCTTTTCAGCAGATTTTAATATCTTTTCAAATCATAGAATTAATTCCATTCAAATTTTCACCCCATTCTGATAATTAGAAAATGGGCACACAGAAAATACCCTCTTATCAATGAAGAGGGAAACCATTGCGTATAAACGCAACCCTTTCAATTCGTGAATATCGATTTTTTTCATGCCTAATGAATACGGTAGGAAAGCGCAAGATTCAAATCTTCTGAGTGTTTTGTGTGAAATATACATAATCATAATGTATAATCATTATTTGCAAAAATTTCATTGAATATCACCAACTCAGTTTATCAATTGAGTAATTTTTGAGAAATTTAAATTTTCGAAACGAAAGGGATATTCGAGATCAAAGAATTGGATGTTGTATCATAGATTTAACCAGCTGCAGGATTTGACTTTTGAGAGACCACATAATATGGAAAAGTAAATAGTCGTTCTGTAGATTCCCAAATAGTTTTCGAAATTGATTTTTCTCAAGATTTTTATTGGCATTTCTGTGAGGATGAGGAATAAAAAATTAGGTAGAAAATTCTGTGAAACTGTCAACTAACGGTATTCCAGAATCCACCGCGCATCCTCTAATGCGCATCGGTTCACTTGAATAGGATTTTTTTCCATTGTTCAGTTGACTTTTTTAATTCTATCCATAGATTCTATCTAATTTCTGTGATAACTGTTGCTTCTCGTAGCAGTGTAGTTTCATTGTTAGTTTTTCGTTTTTTATATACTAACACTAATTTTGATATATTTAGTGAAGTTTCAATAAATAAAATAAATTGGGCTTTGGAATTATTTCTAAGGTAAGACAAATGTTATAGCCTGATTCAACTTTATTCTGAACACAAAATGTATAATTAAGAATATTCACATACAGCTTTGATTTCCGTTACAAAATTAATTTTACAAATATAAATTTTTCAGTTAAGGCAAGCGTTGTAAGGTAATTTGTTGCATGATACATGACCTAACTTAACCTATTTTGAATTATTGCTCCCTCATTGATCATTCTATAGATATTCAAACTCGAAACTATTTTATATTATCTTCCTTATATAAATTGTTTTCTAGTTATCTCTGCTTGGTAACTGCTCTCCTATGTCCGACAATATTATTATCCGTAAGATTTCTTACAAAAATAAGCATTAATTAAACATTTTTCGAATAACAAAAGTTAACAGCGTTCACACTGTAACGTCTTAGAGCTCAATATTAATAATAAATATATATTTTCAATTCTTCGTAATAGTTATCAATAAACCCCTTTTATAAATTTGCACTAATACCTCCACTATGAGCAGAGGCTCAAACATCAAAATTAAGTATATGGACGGGCGAATTGCATACTCTGGGAGTTCAAGTCGAATTTACAGGCACAAAGCAGCTAAGGTAATCTCGCAAGATACATTTATCTACAAGATGTTTGTCTTTTGTAGATTTGCAAGCTTCTAAATTTTACTCTATTTTATTTCTGCTTGTTATTTTAGAAATGAATTATCACTTTGTTAAATTTCAGTTTATTTCTATGAGTTCTGATTCCTATGGAGCATCTGCTGAAATTTAAAAGTTAATAATTCAATTAATTGATCATGCTCGTTATTGGATTGAATCTCATGATTTTCGATAAAAGAATCCATAGTGTTGCAGTCATTACGCATAAAACTACTCCACCCCAACCCAGGTCTAGTGACCATGAGGTTGTGAAAATCCTTGCTCCTAGAAGTTCAGATACACCTTTTCCACCATTGGGGCTCACAACACCTTCCACCATGGTCTCAGATTCGTCGAGTCGTGGTTTGTTTTGAAGTCTCTTGAAATGTATTATTGTTAGTGAGAAAAGGGCAAAAGAGGCTGAAAAAGATGATCAAGATTAGCTAATTGTAACTTTTTCTGAGATAGCAGTTTATTTATTTCATGCCCCTTAGTAACTTTCCAAGCTGATTTCAGAGTATTACATGGAAAAATAAACGAAAGATACCACCGATTGAATGAACTTGCCAAGATTATGATTATCTATTCAAAAGACAATACCATATTGGAGTTTATTTACATAAAATATTAAAGCTAACCTTAATATGTGTGTAAAGTTGGCCCATCGCATTTTGATTTTCGAAAAAAAAAATGCTGAATTTTGCTAGGTTTGTGTTAATCAAATATTCTCTTTATTCCATGTAGCTTTCTAGATTCTGCACAAAATAGGCCAGCCCAAAATTTCTCGAAAAATAGTTTCAACAACTGAAGTGATGTGTTCTGTTCAAATTTTTGAAATAAGCCTTTTAATTTCCCATAAAATGTAAAAATTGCAAAAGCAGCCTAGTACTGTTGTTTTTTCTAATCGACAATGAATGTAAAAATTTGTGTTACATTAGTGCAGAGTTATGCTGTACATATTTTCATGAAAATACCTCTCATTTTCCAGAAAATCTCCAAAATATACAGGGTTTCTGTAGATAATTTGAGAAATGATTCCTTAGAAATTAATTACCTTCCAAGGAACACTCCTCAGAAGGGTTCAACGAATTTGGCGGTTTTAAATTGTTTTTACTGATTCTGCGAATTAAACAGTACTGAAATTCCACACATTCGATTAATTGCATAGTTGTCTGGTATTTTTTCAACCAATTTTTTCAAATTTTATTATTATGGGTTGAAAATAGCCATCCCTATTACTTTTTCTCTTATTTTTTTTTTTGTGATCCCGAAATTTTTACATTTTTTCTTCCCTTGAATATACTCAATTTTGAAAGAAAAGTCTTTTGGAAAATTTTGCTACAATCGATACTATTCCCAAAATAATTTGAAATTTGGAATAATAGCTTAACCAAATTCTGTTCAAGTTCACAGAATAATTGGCGAGTGAGTTATGATGTCTAAAATACTGGTGTATGCACTCTGAATTTGTTTTACAGGTTTGGCGACATAAGGATTCTTTCATTTTCTCTCCCGTCAGGTAGCGCCACTCAAATCTATTCGAATGTCAGTTTCTGAACTTATGTGCAATTTATGTACTTTTTAGCCCTGAAGAAGGAAACAATAAATTTCCGAAAGCTTGGTTTAAGAGACAACAAAATGTTTGAATCAAATATAAGTGACCGCTATTCCTATGAATACGTTCAACTATTTACAAAACGGTCAACAACTATAAAACAATTTATATATATATATATATATATAACGGAAAACCACATGATGGATCATCGGGCAGTCGAAAATTTCTTTATGAATAAATTTCCGTTAGTGTCATCTAACTTCATCCCGAAAATAAAAATGTTCTACCGAGAGGTTTCGAGATATTAAAAATTGCTATACAGGGTGAGTCTTTGACCACTGCGTTAATTTTAATTTCGTCTAGATTCATTTCATTTCAGGCCATTAAATATGAACATCGAAAAATTCAATGTAAATTGATTGGTTTGGGATGAATGCACGATCATAAACAATCAATTTCAGACAAAACATCAAAAATTTCTGTAACGACTCATAAAGGGTGATTGAAATTTCCATGACTCTTATGAATATGCCAGTGAGTCACTTATTATTATCCAATGAATGTCTAAAGATAATAAAATTCTTCATAAGAAAGAATTTTCCAGGTAGTTTTCTTCTAACGACGAGCTATTGTACAACCATTTTGACATGACTTTCAACTAAAATGTTTTGAATCAAATATCAAAAGATGATTCCGCTATTCCTATTGAATACGGTATACTTCAACTAAATTTACAAAACGGTCTTCTGGAGGGCGGTCTATAAAACGGGTTTTTATATATATATATATATATATAACGGACGTTGAAAACCACATGATGGATCATCGGAGGGCAGTCGAAAATTTCTAAGTATTTCTGTATCTAATTTATGTTTGAATAAATTTCCGTTTATTTGTCATCAGACCCGAACTTCATCCGAAAACAAAATCCCTTCTGACCGAGAGGTTTCGAGATATTATATAAATTGCTGATGGATCAGGGTGATGAATAAATTTCCGTTAGTGTCATCTAACTTCATCCCGAAAATAAAAATGTTCTACCGAGAGGTTTCCGAGATATTAAAAATTGCTATACAGGGTGAGTCTTTGACCACTGCGTTAATTTTAACCATAGATTCGTCGTCAAAAGAAACATTTTCTCTCCAAATTTAGCCCCGTTCAAAAGATATAGGGTGTTGAAACTTCATGAAAAAGTTGCATTTTCACTTGTAATATTCAAACGACAATATATATTGAAATGATCTCTTGTAGAAGGTTTTTGATAACAGTCATGCATATTTTAGCATCATTAGAATGATTCTATTTCTTGTGGATATCTCACTACTACTACACAGGTTGGTTAAATTGCATGAGGTACAAATGTCACTTGAACTAAAGGTTCGTATCTTGTACTTCCTGGAATCATTAGTCTTTTTGCAGATAAAATCATTCATCATCTTTTCTCCTAAATTGCACCATTCTTGAGATATTTGAAGTTGACAGGAATTGAATCGATATAATTTTGTCCAAATTTTCTGATTTTCCCAAATCCAACTCTGTGCTGAAATGATTCAATAATCAGATTTGCTCAATGTTGCCATATTTTATGTCTTTATGAAATATTTCTACAAAAGGTTGAGGAAATCACTCCAGTCTATGGTTCCACCACTAAACACTATAGATAAAATTAACTACTGAACAATTTTTTTCTTACATTCACTACAAAATCTAAATTGCCATTTGCTGTATTCATTATTAATGATGCCTAGCACCTTGTTTAATATTTAATCCAGAGTAATATTCCATAATAAATAGAGAAAAAGATTTCCATCACTCACATAGGTACTATTTTTTTTCAGAAATATTAAAACTAAATCAAATTTTATTATCTCCTAAGTTTGTGTGCCAGGTTGAATCTGTATATGAAATAAAGATGTGAAAAAACTTCTATAGGTATAAAACAAATCTAGGAGACTGTGTTCGAAGTTTTTAAAACTCGTATGAGCTTAATTTGAAGCATTCCTATGTTAGAATAGATATAATTTGATGAACCCTGAAAGTCTGAAGCTATAAAGAACCATCTCTTAATAAAGACAAGTCTTCAATTTAACAGGTCCTGACAGAAAATACATTACCTATTTCAACGGTCATCATGAAAATATACCGAAGTACCTATGTGAGTGATAGAAATCTTTTTCTCTATTTATTATGGAATATTACTCTGAGTTAGACATCAATAAAGAATACAGCAAATGACAATTTAGATTTTGTGTTTATTGTAAGCCAAAAATTGTTCAGTGGTTAATTTCATCTATAGTGTTTAGTGATGTGACCATAGACTAAAAAGATTTCCCCAACCTTTTGTAGAAATAATATATCATCAGGACCTAAAGTATGGCAACATTGAAAAAATCTGATTATCGGATCCTTTCGGCATAGGGTTTGATTCCTGGAAATGAGACAATTGGGACAGAAATTTTTCGATTTAATTCGTTTAAAATTTGAATATTTCAAAAATGATGCAATTTAGGAAAAATTATAAGGAATTCTTTTATCTGCTAAATTGACTAACGATTCTAGAAAGTACAAGATACGGACCTTTAGTTCAGGTGATATTTATTTTTCATACAACTCAACCAATTTGTAGAGTAAAAGTGAGAAAACCAGGGAAATCTGATGCCAAAATATGCATGACTGTCATCAAAAACCTTCTACCGTTTAAATTGATATTGTCGTCTGAACAATACAGAGGATAATGCAATTTTTTCATGAAATTTCACATTCTATATCTTTTGAACGGGGCCAAACTTGGAAAAATGGTATAGGAAAAAAATGTATTTTTTGACTTCAAGAAGCTATGATTAAAATTAACGCAGTGCTCAAAGACTCACCCTGTATATCCACCAACCATAGTTTTCATCTGGTTCTTGCGATTGACTGCTTTTGGGGGTTGTTTCTATGGAGCTTTTGGGATACTACGGGGCGTCACAAATTATTTCATCATAAAGACTTTATGCAATGATATTTAAGGATGCTATTTTCATCGGAAAATCGCCAGCAATACGCAGTTGCACTGTCCGCCAAATTTTTAAATTCAAAGAGCCTATTGGGAGGTAGGTGCGGCATAAATTATTTTATGACACAGGGCTCATTCAAGGAGCTTCGTGAAATAAATATCCAGCAACGGTCGTTTTCTTGTAGTTTTTTCCATTGCCTGCTTTGGTGGGTTGTTTCTGTGTTGTTTTTGGGGGATTATGGGAGTCCCAAATTATTTCATCATATAGATTGTATTCAACAATACAAAATAATACTCTTTTCATAATAAAAAATCGACAACAATGAGCAGTTTTAGTTTCGGCTGAATCTTTGAATTCCAGGCGGCCATTTGGAGGCAAGCGAGGGGTCATAAATCAAAGTATATAGCTATGGAAAAGTGTTGCTGCGATGACACTCGTTTAACTAAAATCGATTATGTCCGTCCGTGAACACGATGACTCCTGAACGGAATGATTTAGTGCCTAAGGAACTGAACTGGGAGGGTAGGTTCGGTGTTGGAATATCACGACTTATTTAGTTATTCAGTCAAATCGCTTAAGTAGTTTCGATGTAAAAAAAACTTTTCTTCGAATTACTTTCTTAAAATGAAATTCGAAATATTTCAAAGATGTGATTTTCTTAAGTTTGAATAATTTTCGAACTAGTAATTATCCTCAAGGTCGCCAAAACCATCAGGCATCACGTCAGTGCTTTCTCAATTTTTAACGCAATTCCCTTCTGAATCATGTTGAAAGAAAACGAGAGGCTACTCCCGAGTAAGAAATTGAAACCAGTTGACTCGAGCATCACTGACGTCATTAAACACAAGTCGCCATAATACAATTCTGGTGCTATAGAATTCGAATATTGATTTTCAATATCATAATGTGTTTCTTCTTGGGCGAGTTAGTTTCATAGAAGAAGATGATTTTTTCACAAGTAGAATTTGATATGGAACATTCTGACACATATTTTTAGTTTCTAAAAATAAATCTTCTCCATACCAGCTAAAAGATACATGAAACCAGTGACCAGAACGGCACTGATCTGGTGCTGAAAGACACCGAAGGCTCCAACTAAAGCTGCGCTTCCAAGAACGATGAGACACACCAGGGCACAAGATATAGAAAGATTCTGCATTCCTGAAATAATATAATTTATTGAACTGCTCCACTTCAGGCTCTCGTACTTACTATGTTTCCAATCCGCTCTAGGCTCGTAGCCTTTCATTCCATCCAATCCACCTGATAGATAATTCGTACATTGAATTACGGGTGGAAAGCCTATGTCTCCCAGAAGTTCAATTTCTTCACCTGGAATTCGTAATATGTTAATATAAGAAAAATAGTGCTGAGGTTTTGAATGTGTAAAAACACATTCATAAAATATTACGCCTAGTAAAAATAATCATTGGAGAAGATTGGGAGACAACACAGGAAGACGACAAAGAGGAATCCTCGGATGTACAATTAATCTATCATAGTTTGAAACAACGTTAATAGAACATACTACAACGTCTATTCCAAAAGAACAGAAGTTGAAAAAATAGAACCACTGGCGCCCTCTGTTGTAATATTTCACCCGTAGATGGCTTAGTCCCTCATTGACTATTGGTATAAATTTCATGACATTTGGATGAATACAACAAAAGTTATTTTATATTACGATTCAAATGTCAGTGTGTTTTGAACATCGGTCCATAGTAGAAAAACACAGCTATGATCGTTAAATTAATTATTTTCGTCCGTCTCATCTGTAACATCATCTGAGTCGCAAAACAGTAAGCAATTCTTGATTTTGAGGTTAATATCGTGTGTGAAAAATATTTTTTCAACATGATTAATGTTTGAATTCCCAATTTTCTTATAATACAGAGTACGGCAAAAGTAAGTTTACACTGTCTGGTATTCACTCATGCGCGTATTCCCGGCCAGTATCGACCTAGGGCGAAAGGAGGTGGCTGAAACTATAGGTGGGCGATAACGAATGATCGGTATAATCGATTATTTCAGTACTACTAATTTTAATGATCGATTATGGAATTAGTAACTAATAGGTTCTCATAATCGAATGATATTAGTAGTTAGAACAACTTATGGCATTTTGTGATAATATAGCGTACGATTTGATGCTGTGATGAGTATACGTTTTAATTTCAATGTGATTACGCACAATAATAATAATTATTATTATTAACATTCAATTTTTATTACCTGATTATTTGCCAATCTGCAAATTTCACAATAGTTAGTTAATAATCTCAAAATTATTATTATATGCTTCTCTAATAAATAACTAATATACAAATTTCGAAACAATCTTAAGTTTTCATATTTCACATTATCTGTAGACAGGTAATCTGGAATTTTGTAAAATATTTCATTTCGACCTGACATCTGTGAAGCTGAAAAATCGATAAATCTTCACAGCTTTTCGGTAGATCAACCCTAAATCGGGCATCGACAACATGGAGTACACTATTATGTGTGGCTGAAGGGAGTCGACTCGTATAATCGAGTGCTGCATAATCGTCTCTCGGTTTAGACGACAGACTGCATAATCGTCTCTCGTATAATAGTATCTCGTATAAGCCGAGAGACGATTATGCAGCACTCGATTATACGAGGGAGAGATCGATCGTGTTGTCGTCTATGTCTCGTCCCCACGCAGCTGTACTGTACTGTACTGATTAGTATTAGTAACTACTAACCGTTATTTATAATCGAGATATCTAGAGACATTTGTATAATCGAATGATTTCGTTCGTATATCTCATAATCGCTCACCTCTAGCTGAAACGTAAGGAGTTGATTTGTCCGTGTGTAGTAGTGTTGTTGTGCACGTTTACAGTGCTTAAAGTGTATAGTAAATTCGTAAGTAATGGTTCCGTAGTCGACGCGCCGAGGTTCAGGTCGCCCTACTGATTTTTTCATGAAATTTGTGACCGCATGTGTGTTGAAGAGGGGGGAAACAATTCGAACATAAAATGTGAGGACACAAGAAATTATTGATGTTATATTTTTCTCGAAAATAAATTTAATTGCAATTATTTTCGCTTTTTTTTTTTCTCATATGCAAAACGGAAAACTGACTCTGCCGCCTCCTGTATATTAGGTATGTGAGAAATTCGGTGGATAGGCTTAGTATTAACTTTTAACGATTTATTTTCTCCAGTTTTGGATACCCTATCTATCCCTATTCAGGCTACAATAATAACAATAAATTTAGACACCAAAATATACAGAAAAATATTATGAATAGCAAAAGACCCATCAGGACAAATCAAATTAAAATTTAAAGCAAGAGTAAAAATAAAATTGTTACTATTGCACATATAATTCTATCGTATTCTAAAATCAAGCACCACCTATCTTTCAACTAGGGGTGGAACGGGTCGGTAATTTTTGGCCGGACCGGATTTCAGTATAATTCAGGATTTGGCCAGACCGGACCAGTAACATGGCCGGATCACGTGTCGGAACGCTGACCAGATCGCTTCAAATCACGTCATAAGTACCTACCCCTTCCATTTTCGATTGCATCATCATTTCAACACAATTCAACAATGTCTAGTAAAGTGTGGAGCTATTTCCTGACAGAAGCAATGCAAAATTTGCTACATGTAAAATTTGCAAAACGAACATATCGAGAGGTGGTGAAGGAAAAAACGCGTCCACGAGTCTTTTGCTAAAGCACTTCAGAAGACACCATAAAAAGGAACATGATAATATAGTAATTGAAACCAATAAAAAAATTCGTCAGCTAGTGCACAAATGAAGATTACAGACTTTCAAAAATGGGGGATATACACGACAAAAGAGCCCAAAATAGTCATAACCTAGCGTGAGTTGTAATAACTCATACCTAGAAGTCACCTCAATAAATAGAAAAATATTCTCGGAATTACTTACAGAATGAATAAAAAAAAGGTCAGATCAAACAGACCTCACCGGTTGGTCAAAAGGAAACAAAACATATTGATATTGAGGAGAGTAAGATTAATGTCAACGCTTTTGATAAATATTCTCCCCGACATTCTCAATTTTGAACATGCAGAATGATTCGAATTTCACTGAATAAGTCTTAGATAAAGTATAGCATTCAAGTAAAGTATTCATTCATACATCTGCGTTATGACCTACATTTCCGCTCGTTGTATAATATACTATTCAAATCTAAAAGCAATAATTTGTCCATATGGTTGTATTAGTCAATGTTCATGTTTGTTTAGATGTTTATCTTTATACTGGCTTTTGATAAATATTCTCCCCGACATTCTCAATTTTGAAAATGCAGAATGATTCGAATTTCACTGAATAAGTCTTAGATAAAGTATAGCATTCAAGTAAAGTATTCATTCATACATCTGCGTTATGACCTACATTTTCGCTCGTTGTATAATATACTATTCAAATCTTGGAAAATTCGGCCGGATTTTCATATAAATCTGAATTTCGGCCAAATTGGCCGAACAGAAGTTATGGCCAATTTAAGATCACAATTTTCAACACAAAATTTGAAACACCCTGTGCTGATATTTTTGAAATCCAAAAGATGCATGACCTTTTCACATCCTTCCCCTTCGATGTTGTAAAAACGGTTTACGCTCAGGATATTTAAAACAAGAATAATGAACATATTACTGACTGAACATATTTGACTTTTTTTCCAGTTTTTTTTGATATTTTGAAAACTATTCGATTTAATACAATGGTTTTAACAGAAATGTATTCACTATTGAATACTCGAACATACCAGGAATGGAAAACTTTAAAAAAAATTTTTTTCGTCTAATCTATTTTCACTCCCTGTATAACCGGAAGTTTTTGGGCTTCGAAAATATTTTAGCTCTGTAGAGAACTCCGAGCAATAATCATAATCCCAATTTTCAGATTACAAATATGTCTAGTTCTCCAGAAACGTCTAATAGGCACTCGAACTTGAGACACCCGGTATTATTGCTCTTAGTAACCAAAGTTAACCTAAACATTCAAAACAAGATAAAGAAAACACTCAAATTTTACATCTTTCAATTATTGCTTTATATACCAAATTTAAATTATATCTGTTAGAGAGAATTTAAAAGAGTGACCAGTCTCCAAACTATGTTCAACCAATGTTCTTCGTTGATTTGTTAATGACAGTTCAGCAACAACTTGAATTCTACAACTTGTATTGTATCTAGATCGGTCATTGCCAACTTGAATTCAATTTTTCATAGCCCCTCATTGTGACAATCAGGGCTATTCACTAACTCAAGTTGCTATGAATAGCCACCGAAAATCGTGGTCATCTTCAAGGTCAGTTGCTAATCGCGAAATCGGTATTCACTATTCAAGAAAGTGGTTATGAAAGTTACTATGCATAACGACTAGTGACTATCCCTAGTAGTTTACTGGCAACTGCTTTATAGGTGTAGCTATCGATAACCACTCTTGTCGGCTACTGTTTGTTTATTGTGTTTTTTTCATTCATGTGAACAATTAGAAGTTTTAATAGAATAAGAATGACATTTTTAGTGCAAATGAACTTTTTAATGAATTTGGAATTACAAAGGTATTAATATAGAGTATTATTGTAGGGTAAATGCGCCACTGCTGCAAAGGCTTAACGCTGCCTTCATATTATTAAACTCTTTTGTGAGTTGCATTCACAGTTCTCCAACTTTTACTGATTCAGCTGGCGATAGTTTTACTTTTGTCATCTTTTTATGTTCGCTCAGGAAATTCATCATAAATTGATATCTTCATTGCTTGCCTTTTTAACCTGTTCTGTCTAAAATAAGAGATGTTAAATTAAAAATACCGAAAATTGTCTTTTATATAACCTCATCCTTTTTCCATAGTTACAGTACAGATTCCTCGAAAATAATTGAAATCTTTTCCCAACTTTCTTTAACGGTCATTTGTCGTGATTTTGAAGGTTATGTATGTGCATATTCCACAGACAAATCCATATCGTTTGTCTATGGTTGAATCGAGAAAACGGACATTTGAACTATTTTGCGGTGTTGCCATGACTCTCTTCACAAAAAGTTGTTATGATAACAACAGTTGTTAATGGTTAGTTAGAGAATACCAAAAAAGGGTAGCAGTGGCCATCGAAAGTTGTTCTACGAGTTGCTTTGGATAGCCACGGCGAAAGCAACTTGAGTTAGTGAATAGCCCTGAATATATCTTGAACAGACTATCACTATTAAATCGAATTTGCTATCACCTCACCTGTCAGGCTTACGCATAAGGTCCATATTCCCCCGTGCAAGGGTACCAAAAATGCAATGACCTTATTTTTACTGTCGTTTGAGGTAACCTTTGCCACTTTTCCATCTAGGTACCATTGAATTCTTACTGACGAATTCGATAGTTCTTCTAGAGCATACCTGTCCCAGGATAGTTCTTCTAAATGGTCTGTCATTATTGCACCGCACAACATGGCGGTGGCGCAAGTTGTCAATAACAGTGTGCCCAGTAGGAAAAAAACACTGCAGAAAATGATCAATATATTAATCACTGTTCAAGACAGAATATGATTTCACGCAATGAAAAATCAAAAACTTCTATTTTTCCATTAAGCTCTCGGTGATGTCTCCATGACATATAGAAGGGTGATTTTATGACTTACATTAATTTTAACCATAAATATCTTATTAATTATTAATTAACGACATATGATTCAGGAATTGTCACAGTTGTTAAGCTAACCATCATCCTTATACACTGACAGGCACAATTAACCGCCCACTTATATTGTTGGTCACCCTGTTTGTTCATGTTCACTATGGCTTATCTACTGCTTTGTTTTTTGTTGAGTGGGTACTTCAGCAATAAGCTTAACACTTAATTTAACTTTATTTCGATTCATAATATTGTGCCACCAAAGGGTTCTTTGGAATTTAGTCGCTGTTTGAAATTGTTGCAGTTACGTTACCTTGTTTAAATTTCTTTTATTGGCGCTCTTGTTCACCCGAACAGAGTGCCTATCATTTTGCTCGAATGTCTGTAATTTTGGAATATCGAGCCGAAAATGGTCTCAATCGATTGGGTTCGACTCCCTGATGAAGAATTGGTGGCGAAAGTTGAGTCTGTCCGGCCGTATCCTCTCTAGCATCCAAAAGGAATCAGCTAGAGTTTTCAAATTTTCAGAATAGGTTAATTGTCCAAATATCTCGGTCAAGTTCGTTATTGGGCCAAATCCGTCGGATGGTTCAGTAGTTATGAGCATCTGAAATTTTGTTTCCTCAATAACTACTAGAATATCCATCCGATCAAGTTGATACTTGGAATGTTATTGAAGGAGGCTGAAACGAAATGGCTTGCAAAATTTCGCAGAAATCGTCACGCTAGAAAATTTAAAAAAAAAATCCCAAAAAAAAAATTTTCAATACTTAATATCTCCTAAGACTTCATTTAGATTTAAATAAAAATCCGTATATATATTGAGGTTACCGATATCTTACTCATCCTCAAATTTCATTGTCGTAGCTTTTCCCCTTCTGAAGATATGATCATTTTTTTCATTTACTCAAGAGAAAAATAGAAATGTCATGAAGTCCGAGCTTTGTCATTGAAAGATTTGCCATCACAGATCGATATTCGTTTGACAACTTGCGGACCTAGATATCAGTGTCAGTTGGCGTAATATCAATCAAAATTTTCATAGAATTCATAGAGGTAGAATTCGATGTCGATGACGTTGTCAAAATTCAGAAAAGCACAGACGTAATATAAATCAAAAAATTTTTTATCATAGAGAAAGAATTTGATGGCGTTGTCAAAACTCAGAAAAGCAATGACGTAAGTTTTTAGGAGAAGCATAGAACAAAATTTGGTGAAAATTATGATTAGTTATTTTCAAATTCAGATAAAGGTTTGTTTATTCATTAGGCTTTCATATTTACATCACATTGTCCCATAGTACGGAAAAAGACTATTGTTCACCCGATCAGAGAGCTTATAGATTTGTTAAGGTTTGAATATTTACTCGCAAGTAGCTCAACAAGAGCGCCAAAGCAATCTGACCTCACGTCAGTGCTTTCTAAATTTTTTTCTGTCATCCTGAGCAAATATTGTTTAATTTGAGTGTTTAGTGTTCGGATTATTCTTTATGACTGAAAAAAATGACATTCGATGCATCTGGTGCTGCTAGGGTAGTGACTTCAGCTGACGCTGGGTACAGTCAACGACGCATTGCTCTTACACTTGGTGTACCTCAAACTACGGTACGGGATGCTATCAGACGCTTTAGGGAGACTGGTTCCCACACAAGGAGATCAGGTCAAGGCCGACATCGGGCAGGGATGACCGCTTTGTCCCTTGCGCTCCACAACTGCTTCCACAGTATTGTAGAGCTAGACTTGCGTTTGCTCGAGAATATGGTGACTGGACTGTGGAGGAATGGAAGAAGAACCTACTGTTTTCAGCAGAATAGCGTTAAGAAAATGAAAGGTTTGCTCCATGCGCAATAATCTAAACCGTGGATTATCAGGAAGGGTAGCTAATGGTTTGTAGAGGTATCTCTTACGAAGCTCGTACCGATCTTGTGGTGTTTGATAGAAGCACTATGCACGCTCGAAAGATACCTGGAGGAAGTCTTACAAGACCATGTTTTACATTTTGCACCATTTATTGAGGAACAATTAAGATTAATGCACAATATTGCTCGATGCCATACCGCAAAATCCGTCGCTCAATACCTTGATGAGGTCGGGACTCAAGTTTTACCGTGGTCAGCACGAGGTCCCGATCTCAACCCAATCGAGCGCAATTGGCACAGCCTAAAAAGACTTTTTTTTTCAAGTCGTAAAATTTTCATGCAAATTTTCATTAAAATCGCTTTTTGGCATTTTTTTTTAGAATAAACAGATGTGTTCAAGTCTTTTATGATTTTATTCATCTTTAATATGTGCTTTTAACATTAACTTCATCAAATGTGGTCAAAGCTCGACAATTACTGAAAACTGAAAGAAATACAAGGTGGACGGTTAATTGTGCCTGTGAGTCAGCTCTTTTTGGGGTTATGTTCTGGATCAGTAATCATATCCTATAAATTGAAAAAAAAATTGGGAACATTTTGGTTATTACCAAACATATGTGTTATGTGGAAGTTATCTTGAACTTGTCAGCTAAGTTGAAATACATTTTATCATTTCGAAGTTATAAGGAAAAAGGCAAAATTTGGATCCAATTTGAACAACTTGTATCTTTTCAATCGAGTTAATATTCGATGAAATGCCCATTTAAACCTCGAACATATTTCAAAAACAAAATTATCACGAAAATACGGGTTGGCACGTCTGAGATGAATCGTGCTCTATATTGTACGTACATATTGATTTGTGAAGTTGATTATTTGAGTTACAGAATCATATCACAATATTTTTTGTATTTATTCACTTGAGTTTTTTAGAGGACATTTTTTTTTGTTGAAAATTTTATATCTTCGCAAAAATGTCAACATCGGAATTCTTTTTCCATAATACAGAACTTTGAATTTAATTTTGGATTCAAAACTTCATGGTTCTTGTAGTCTAGCTCATGAGTTCAAAATGACGTTAATAGGACATATTTTTACTCGAATTATAATATGATATAATCAATGACGAGATATTGTTGATGATGGAGCTCGTGTTGAATGATTGTTTGGGCTATTACCATCATCTATTGTGGATGTAATGATTTCCGACGTTTCGATAGACATCTTCTATCTTTATCAAGGAGAAAAGTAAGAAACTTTTTGAGAATTATCAATTTCCAAAAAGTCAATGTCATATTGACCTATTGACCATTATGCCTAGATCATTGTGCGAAAAAAAATGCATTAGTACATACAAAATTTCAAAAGTTATGAACAATTGAGGATGGCAAAATGTTATGTTTTTGGATATTGAAAATATCTCGGAAAACGGAATTTCTTAAAAAACAGTTACGATACCCGCGAATGTATCTCCATTTTTAATAATAAAGTAAATATTTTACAAAGTATAAGAAAATACTTGAATAATTTCACATACAATTTTTTCGCTTCGTTAAGCATTTTTATATACCAATAAAAGAGTGTAATGAAAGTTCAAATGAATTCAATATTTTTTTTTTATAATACATTTTGTAATTCAACAAAAAAAGAAACTGCACTGTAATGTGAATGAATTTTTTTCTTCATTTTTCATTTACTCACCGTTGTAAGCAAAAGACATTCAACAACAAAGAATTATCTTCTATTTCAATATTAAAAAAAAATTTTTTCCTTGATAATAATTTCGTACGTTTAGTTAAGATATTTTTTTCATTATGAATTTCATTTTTATTATATAAACAATTGCTTGAAAACAAAATTGTCAACTTTTTGTGATATTTTTAAAAATTACATAAATATCACTGTTTATCAAAATAACGAAAAAAATTCCATTGATAATACATAATAAATGAATTAAATAAATTTTATTTGGTATTTTGCTGCACAGGGACGTTTCTGATAATTTTTAAAATTATCACAAAAAAAAAAAGAAAAAGCAATAATTTGTCCATATGGTTATATTAGTCAATGTTCATGTTTGTTTAGATGTTTATCTTTATACTGGCTTACATAGGTATACATATCAATGTACAACCCCTCAGAAGCTAATTCAAGCTTGTGTGAGTTAGGTTAAGCAGTGTGTTGTGTGTAGGCTTTGTTACTGTGTCCTTACGCTACCTTAGGCACAGCACTGTTAATTTTAGACCCAACAGTGAATGGTGGCCGCATACCGAAAGCTTGAAAATTTCTTTCCTAGCCCCGGACTTGAACCTACGACATTTCGGGTTTCCACGTCAAAGGTCAAGGCTTTATTCCTCTAAGCTATGGGACACATATGTAATAAACAATGAAAATTTTTATGAAATAGTATATTATATACCGCGGGACTGAAGTAGTACATTTAATCCTGAAGGTAAAGTTTATGGCCCGACCGCAGGGAGGGCCATAATTTACCGGAAGGATTAAATGTACTTCAATCGCAAGGTATATACGATACTTTTCGTACTTCCGGTATGATTTTATTAATTATTTCAATAATTTCAATCAGTTTTTCCTCTCTTCAACTCATTTAATAAACTGTCTTTAAAATAAGTTACCATAGTAACATTGCGTTGTGACAATTATAATTTAGAAACATTGTCATTACTAGTGTCATTGTAAAGAAACATTGTTATTGATAATTATTGGTATCATGAGTGAAGAAGGTGTATCTGATATTGATAAAAGAGCAGCCGAAGTAGGTGAAGAATTGTTACCACCGAAATCTAGAAAACTATACGAGCAGCAGTACGATGCTTTTAAAAAGTGGTGCCGCTTAAAAATTGTGAGACAACCTACTGAAAATGCGCTGTTAGTCTACTTCAATGATAAATCATAAGCGGTTTGTGCCTCAACTCTCTGGGCACATTATTCAATGCTGAAATCGGTTATTAACATTAGAGAAGATATTGATATAAGTAAATTTCCAAAATTATTAGCTTTTTTGAAGAGGAGAAATGAGGGATTTAAGCCAAAGAAGTAAAGAATTCTCACGTCTGAGCAGGTAGATCAGTTCTTACGGGAGGCTCCGGATGATAAATATTTAATGCTTAAGGTAAAAATGTTTATATTCAGAAATTTTAAGAAATCAATTTTTTTGTAGGTTGCACTTATTTTGGGCGTTGCGGGAGCTTGTCGTGGAAAAGAGTTGGTTGATTTAGAAATCGACGATGTGAGAGATTTGGGCGATTCCTTCCTAATTGCGATTAGAAACACCAAAAATAAAATTGACCGAAATTTTGTGATCAAAAATTAGGAAAGAGGGCCATCAGTTTTGTGGCGATATTTCGAAAATATGTGGCATTGCGAAAGACAGGGACACCTCATTCAAAATTTTTTGTTCAATACATCATAAAAGATTGTACTACGCGAGTAGTAGGAAAAACATGTTTGGTATTTTCCACGGCAAATAGCAGCTTTCTTGAAATTAGAAAATGCGACGTCTTATACGGGACATTGTTTTAGACGCACATCTGCGTCTTTGTTAGCTGATTCGGGAGCAACAATAGACGTGCTGAAGAGACATGGAGGATGGAAATCCTCCAACATGGCCGAGGGATATATTGAATCGTCTATTAAAAATAAACAAAAAATTTCCGATAAAATATTTGGTCAAGTCGCCAATTCCTCCACTATAGTTATGCCACAGTCCTCATTCTCGCTTCCTGTTTCCGCAGGATCTTCGAAACAAACACCAGTTCAATATGATAGGACCTATCTCTTACTCGTCAGTTACCTGCTGCATTAACCCAGGAAAGACTGGTCGATATGACGAACTGTCACAATATTAATTTGAATATTAACGTTAATTACCATTCTAATTAATTGTATTTTTCAATAAAATATCCCTTAAATTCGTTTGTTTGTGATTTAATCGTTCCGGGAGTTTCGTCAATATTTAATCCCGGAGGGATTAAATGTTGTTAAACTTTAGTACCTGTCACAAGGGAGTGAAGTTGTCACTTTAGGCCCGGAAGTACGAAAAAAGTTTTTGTTAGTTGATTTGTAGATAACACAAATCCAGAATTATTTGTTTACTAAACTAAACTAAATTTTTAATGTATTTTCGCATATTGATCTAGACATAATGCTGAATCGAATGAACTTAAGCACATAATTTTAGTATGTCCTATTAACGTCATTTCAAACGCATTAACTGGACTAATTGACTTTGGCAGTTCAACAGTCTGAATATCACGATATTACGAAAAGTTCAAATTATAATATTCCGATATATAATATAAACGATTTGGAAATTTCAAATGGGAACATGGAGAAGGCTCAGACTAGCCATCAGTCGACTTCTGTTCCCTATTTAAAAAATGTTGAGATTTGTACCCCTGTTCTCTCAAGGGGTAACCCCGTGTTTCTGTGAAAAGCTTTGGAAATTTTTTTGTTTCTGATCTCTGGAGGGGGTTAAATTTTCGTTAGGTCATCCTGAAGATATCAGTAAAGTGTTCTTACCTAGGATGAACGCTGCAGTTCCACCTCCCATCCTCGTCTTGTTCAGTTCCCTCCATGAACGGGTCACAGTCGACGATAAGGAGGTCGTATTCGTGACCACGCTTCAGCTTGATGCTTTTAGTGAAAATTTTTTTCAGTAACGTCGACGTCCTGAATATAGATCAGCTCTTCTACACTACTGAAAAGGTCGCTTAAAAAAGTTATTGTGCAGTTTCTTTGAAGCGTTTTATGTTCGTTTTAGATGCGATGCTGATATCTTTTCTTTCTGTGGAAGAAGGAACCATTTTGCTCCTTCAATGCGTAGGAGAGGGTTGCCTATTTGAAAGAATCACCCATCGTGGTAGCTTTTGTTGAATCCGTCTGCAACAATTATGGTATTTCTGAATAAAAGAAACTTCGATTTCATGGTGATCGGATTTTTAATACGCTTATATTAGCTTCACTTGTATGTATGTATGTCAGTTTGTAACTCTTCTTCTTTAAGCGTGAGTGGCTCATTACTGTGAAAAGATCCCATTTCCTCCAATGCGTTAATTGGCCGAGCGATCTAAGGCGCGCGTCTTCTGTGACGTCAGCTATTGGATTCATCGATCGTGGGTTCGATTCCCGTCCACGCCGAAAAAAAATATTTTTCCGCCATATTCTAAGATTGTAGAATATTCGAATTTAGCGCTTCCTTTCAAAACCTTGATGCGTGAGCGGTGCATGTGTGAAACTGGCGTACTTTTCGACGTGCAATCATAACTTAATGATTACCGTTAATATTTTTATGACAGTCACTAAAATGTAAGAAATAGTTAAAAAAAAAAAAACACGCTTATAAAGAATATCGGGCTAAAAAAGTTAGAAATAATTTTAAAAATCAATTTATGACAATAGTATATAAAACATACTAGTAAAATTGAGAAAAAAGTATGGGGCGTTTTGTGCCATACTTTTCGTATATCAAGGGCTCCACGTTCTATCTCAATTTCACTAGTATGTTTTATATACTATTGTCATAAACTGATTTTTAAAATTATCATTAATCTGGTTTTTCTGTTGGGACTTCTTTGGAGACTTCAAAACATGAGAAATTCATGAATATCTAACTTTGATATTTGTATTCTATGAATTATTGAAACATTGAAATTAACAGGTTAAAAATAGAATATAAAAAATAACATAAAAAATAAAAAACATGGCAATAGTGTTGATCTGATAATCTAAAGAATTGAAAACACTCATAGAATTTGGAAAGTTAAAATTAGATATGAGTGTTTTCTTATGAAATGTCAGTTAAATTCAAAATAAATATCAGAAATTTTACCAATACCCTAATCACAAACCATGGGATTCAGTATGATTTTCAGCTGGAACAATGATTTAGATGGAAAAGAATGTGACATTTTCTGAACAGCAGTAAATATGTGTTTTTTCTATAAATATTACCTTTCGGAGCCTTAAACTGGTACAGAGTGCATAAAGGAGTACGTCTCTACAATATTATGGAATGTCATAAGGCAAAAGCTGAATTTTATGTGACAAGAATCCAGTGGTGGCTTTAGCCAAACTTGAAACCTTAAATCGCTTGTAACTTTGAAACGGAGCATAATTGGAAAAAGTGGTATAGGAATAAAGGGTTTCTTTTGGCTTCAATAATCAGTAATTAAAATTAACGCAGTAGTCAAAAACTCACTCTATATTTCAAGGCAAGAGTTATATTAGAGCTAAGCGACAGTTACTGACAGGCACAACATTGTCAACATTACTCACCTTATGAATGAGCTATTTCATAATATTATCTTCTGTTTTTAAGACCAAATAATGTGCATTTCTATATGGCAGTGCCGTTAACAATATCCTACATTTTTCTTTCAAACCATCTGTTTTCCGTTTCCTAGGGTCGAACGGTTCTATTTTTATGTTTGTGTGCCCTACCACCCTCCGATAACCCGCAAAGAGTGCACTAACCCTGGCCCGGTTGAGGGTTATTGTCTGGCGCGGTTCGAGCTGTCTCTTCGACGTTCGTATTTGCCAGATTTTCCTGATATCCATGTTTCTAGGAATTTCTTTCGAGTGAACTGTTTTCTACACATTCTCATATACATGATGGTATCAAATTTTTTTTTTATTATTCCTCACACCTGGGGGTATCCAAAATTACTCTATGTATGTTTCTAAATTTTTGGACTTATAATTTTTTGTGTGTAATTTGATAACTTATGACAGCGAGGTTTCCAAATTGCATATCTTTTTTCGTATATGTTATTTCGATTTTGAATATTATTTTTGCGGAAAGAAAAATCACAAAAGCACTGACATGAGGTCAGGGGTTTATGCTCGTCAGTTCTAGAGTCTTTCACCGTACTCTGTAGAGCGTAATATTTTCGTCGGATTTGTGAGTGGCGTTCCTATAATACGTAAAAAAAATAGGTCAGTTCATTCAACAATCGAGTGAAAACCCTGGATAATGACGTATCACTATATTACCAGAACTGTAAAGCACTGAATACTAACACTCTTGTATTTTTCATGAATTTTTTAGCTACCGAGAATAAAATCATTGCAGTATCTGAAACTTGCTTAAGATACGGTGTACTAGATTCAGAATTATTTCCTGAGAATTATCTAGTGCATCGTAAAGATAGGTCGTACGGTATCCGAAGGGGTGGTGTGTTGCTTGCCATAGACAGTAATTATTATGTATCTGAACTTATTGATGACGAGATATTGTTGATGATGGAGCTCGTGTTGAATGATTGTTTGGGCTATTACCATCATCTATTGTGGATGTAATGATTTCCGACGTTTCGATAGACATCTTCTATCTTTATCAAGGAGAAAAGTAAGAAACCTTTTGAAAAATTATCAATTTTCAAAAAGTCAATTGACAGAAGTCATGAAAGAAAATGAACGATGTTATATACTCATCTGTGATATGATGATCTTTTTAAGTTGGATCGAACTATCGGCGTCAAAACTTCTGGCAGATCTAGCACTTATGGAATCAGGTGTTATTTTCATAAATGCTGCTTCTTTGATTTTTCTTCTTGCAAGTTTTTCTTCTTTGGATATTATTGATGCTTCATCCCACTTTATACGATGATTCTCATCTACAGCATGTTGGACCATCCTGGATTTGTCGCTGTCTAGTACTCGTAGAAGCTTCTGATGTTCTTTTATTCGTACATTCAGAGGGCGTTTAGTTTCTCCGATGTAAGATCTTCCGCACTCGCAAGGTAATTCATATATGCAGTTCTTTGTCCTTTGCGTCTCATTATTAGGCTTAACTTTTGTAAGTTTAGCTCTGATAGTGTCTTGAGTTTTGAATGCAGTCGTTATGTTGTATCTATTTCCAATTCTTCTCATTTTCTCCGACAAACCTTTTACATAAGGAATTACGGTTTTAATGGTCTGATTTATATCTGTTGGTTCTGGTTGACTTTCTCTTGTTCGTCTAGCTTTTTCTAATATCTTTTTGGGGTAGCCATTGCTTCTAAGAGTTTTCGAGATGTTATTTATTTCTTCATTTTGGTCTTCTTCAGTGCAACAAATATTTATTGCTCTATCAAATAAACATTTTGCTACTCCCAATTTAGTGTTCAGTTGGTGGTTTGAATCAAAATGTAGATATTGTCCTGTGTTCATTGGCTTTTTATACACAGTGGTTCTTGGGATTCCATTTTGTTTATGTACGAGTACATCTAAGAATGGAAGTTGTCTGTCTTTCTCGATTTCAATTGTGAATTTAATTGATTCCTCTTGATTGTTAAGATACTGAAGGAATCCATCTATAGTGTCTCTTCCATGTTGCCAAATAATGAAAGTATCATCTACATATCTTTTCCACAGTTTGGGTTTAAGTGCATATTTTTCTAATGCCTTCTGTTCGAAAATTTCCATATATAAATCAGCTAAAATTGGTGATAGTGGTGAACCCATGGCCATTCCAAATTCTTGTTGATAAAAGATGTCTTCAAATTGGAAATATGTTGTTTCAATACAAATAGAAAGCATTTCCATAATTGCATTCACGCTTAGTGTAGTTCTTTCACTAAGGGTATGATCTTCTTCAAGCTAATTATGATAAGTGTTTTATCTGTCGGAATATTAGTGAACAAACTGGTAATGTCGAAGCTGACCATAACGTCTTCTTCCATGATTTCTTGATGTTTCATTATTTCTATGAAGTGTTTCATGTTTCTTATCATCGATGTTGAATTACTTTTTAATGGTGATATAATTTTCAGCAGAAATTTAGCCAATTGGTGGCATGCTGAATTTCTTGAACTCACAATTGGTCTTAGAGGAATATTTGCTTTGTGTATTTTGGTAGACCATATAAATGTGGTGGTTTACTGAAGTGAGGTGTAAGTCTTGATCTAATGAATTGATCTGGAAATTCATTTCGATATTTATAAAGGATTTTGTAAATCTTGTTTTCAACTGTGGTGGTAGGGTCCTTTTTTAGTTTTTTGTATTTTTCTGCTTCTAATAATTCATTGATTTTTTGATTATAAGAGCCATTATCTAGAATTACAGTGGCGTTTCCTTTGTCTGCTGGAAGTATCTTTATGGAACTATCCGAGTTAAGATCTTTTAATGCCCTCTGTTCAGCTTTATTTATATTGGGTAGAGGTGTTTTGTTATTCCTGTCTAACAAGGTTCTGATTTTCCATCTGTACTCTTCGGCTTTTTCAGGTTCTCGAATTTTTGAGCAGTTTCTTCTGCCGCCAACATGATTTCAATTTTGGTATCGTCTTAGGGGCTATAGAGAACTTGAGACCCTTGTTGAGGAGAGATATCTGATCTTCACTTAAGTTCTTATTAGATAAATTGATCACGGTTTTTGAATGATCTAAGGGTTCATATTTTCTTGACTCCTTCATAAGTTTCTCCATTTTCCTTTTTGGACTTGTTTTTGTTGTTCATATATTCTTTCATAGCTATGTTTAATAGCTCCCAGAATATTTTCATAATCTTCAGCATCAGTTTTTGATTGAATGCTACATCTAAGGTTCTCGCATGTTGTAAGTAATTTGGCTTTGTTGAATCGATGTTGATTAAGTCTTTCTCTCATAAGGGCTTGACTTGTCCGTTTTGAAATCCTATCTGCTCTATAACTTTTGACAGGAAGTTTCACTCTGAGACCTTTAGGAATTAGGTTTCGATCTCTTGCAAGATGGATGAATGTTAGATGGTTGCATTCCTTTGCCAATTTTATGCTGGTTCTTTCATAACTTCTTGATCTGAACTTACATTTCCTTTACAATCAGTTGATGTACATTGTGTTAAGATTTTTCTTGGGACAAATGTATCTTTGTTGTTTATTTGCTATTGTTGTATATTCCTCCTGGTTTTATGCGATCTAGGAGCGCTGTCTCAAATGTTTATGCTGATTTTAGCATATTTTCAGTATTTCTGATGGTTTACGACTGCTTTTGGGGTCTTATCTGGATGGCAGTCGGTTTTATGTAGATTAGGAAAGAGTGAAATCAAATCATATCATATGGCCTCCACGGTCCCGTTTGCAGCGGTCAATTCTGTGGACCCAATTTTCGACGACTCGGCCACACATTTCAGCCGAAACGGCTACTATTTCGCGTGCAATGCTATCTGTGAGCTCTTGCAATGTCGTCGGCTTGTTGGCATAGACCAGTGACTTGACCTTAGACTATATAAGAATAGACCCCTTTATTTACATTGAAAAGTGTCGCATCTGAAACTTGGTGCTGGTCGATTGTAACGTATTGAGCTGGTCCACTCAGGTCATAAAAAAATTTTCATGTTGCCAAACTGAGCAAATAGTAGGTTTCTCTTTTCCCCTATAATTGTGAATAAAAACTTTTTCTCCAATTTGCATTCGAAACATTGTATAAAATTTTATATTTTGAATTGAAACTGTCTTATCTGATATATTAGCAAGAAGTAAAAGAAAAACTTCAGTTGATTCTGCTATTTTATGTCAGAGACCGCAGATGGAAAGAAATTCAGATGAAAGTCAAGACAACGCTGCCGCATTCTCTGTTTGACAGTTTGAAGACACACGTTGCCACCTCTGTATCGAAAACAAATACGCAAATTGAAGAAAATTTGTGAGAGTCAGTATTAGGTTTTTCATATTTTTTATTGTTTATTACTTTTCATCACACTAAAAATGGTTCATAAGTGTGAAAGTTGTAGTAAAGGAAGGAATTTTAATCCGAATTTATCGTTCCATAGGTAAGTGTATTGTTAGAAACGAAGTATTTAGTTATTTACATCTTCAGCAACGTAGAAAGTTTCAATAAGGAAGTTTTCAATGAGATTATTATAAGATAAAATGAGGTTTTCTTGAATTAAGGTTCCCAGATGACGATGAAAGAAGAATAATTTGGGCTCCGCTGTTGGGATGGTCAAGTATTTGCCCAAAGAAAGCAATTTTCATTTGTTTAGATCATTTTGACCCTGAAGATAATGTGATCCGAGTAAATGGAAAAATATTTTATGCGGTGTTGACGGGTGAGGTTTCACAAGAGACTTTCAATGAGAGAGCCAAAACAAATAGACATTTTACATTTTTGAAAGAGGTCATTCCTCAGTTTCCTTCCTAAATTTGCAATACATTTTGAGTGGTTAAAAAATAAAGATACTACAATCACGAAATAACAAAAATAAATATATAGAATATAAATACGAAATATCGTATATATAAATAATATAAAATAATTATCTTACATACTTTGATCAACAACTTTCAATTGTTTTATTCATCTATTGCAAATGATCCTTCCTCTTCTTTGAGATAACAAAAATTTTCAAAAGCTATTATAACGAATTGATTAAAAATTTATACTCACACAACATCAAATATACTCAAAAACAGCTATGCGAATATCCTAGTCACCAAATATATAACTTAATTGCCAATTAGAACTACTGAAAATTCAAATCATCACCGATGATTTGAATTTACCGCTTCTTCTGTTGTACCTTGTACCATTGTACCATCTCTAGATCAGGAACCGTAAGAACCGAGGGGTAAATATCTGGGGATTTATGGTGTACAGCCTCAAGGAATTATGGGGATTTACTGTGATTTACGGGGATTTATGAGAATTCAAGAGGATTTATAGGATTTACCTGGGATTTACAGTGATTTCTAAAGGATTTACCGAGGATTTACGAAAAATTTTAATCATCACGTTCGGCGCAAGAGCACTCGTCTACCACGTGCCATCAAATCGTCCTGCGATCTCGGCAAATTAGCTTCATATGCTGCGCGAATAAACACGATTTAAGCGCGGCATTGCCGGTTTTACTGAAACCACCTGAAGTTTCAGGCAAATCTCCGTTTGACTCATGCATAATAAATTCCCAGTTTAGGTCCATATTGAAAAAAAGTTAGCTATAAAATATTAATAACGAACTAGGCAAGCTTAAATTTAAATTTATGATTATTCATCTGATTAATCGGTTTTTGAATGATGATTATTTATCGAATTATTTTATGCTCGGCATTTGTTTTGGAATAGTTGAGTCTGGCAACATTTCCAATTTGCGTATGCTTTCTTCGGCACTTATTCGCTATTGGGTCATTAGGTCGGTTGCTATTCGAGATCGTATTGATATATTATTATTATTACAGTCTCTTCTTGGTGACGAATAGTGAATAGAATTAATTAGTGAGTTGACAAGTGAAATTTTAGGTAAGTTTTATCCGTTTTATCTTGTTCACAAGAAACATTTGTCATGGTTTATTTCGCTTAGTGATGTGTTGTATTTATACGTTTGCAGGTTTTATATCTGCGTCACTCTTATGTGTCTAATATTATGAATGTAAAAAATCTTAACATTTCACTTTAGTAGTTATCGGTTTGCTTGAAGCTTGAAACCTCTGTGATTTGTGAATTGAGTTTTTTTTTATGATTTTAGATTCCAAATTCAAGGTTGGTTAAAAAATCATAATCAATATAGCTGGTACGTTTCCAGAAACTGACGATGGAAACAAGTACATCCTTGTTGCTATGGACTACTTCTCCAAATGGGTGGAGGCTTACGCCATTCCGAATCAAGAAGCCGCAACAGTTGCTGATGTCTTGGTCAAGGAGATGTTCTGCAGATTCGGCATGCCTATGGAGCTTCATTCGGATCAGGGACGAAACTTCGAGTCCAGCTTGTTCCAGGCCCTATGCGAGTTACTAGGGATCAAGAAGACCAGAACAACTGCTCTCCACCCACAGTCAGACGGTATGGTCGAGAGAATGAATAGGACTGTGGGAAAATACTTGGCCAAGGTTGTCTCCGACCACCAGAGAGATTGGGATAGGTACCTGCATCTATTCACCATGGCCTATAGATCATCCGTGCAGGAAACGACAGGGGAAATCCCAGCATGCATCATGTTCGGTCGAGAGATGAGACTTCCTTGTGACCTGGAGTTTGAGTGTACGCCTGGAACGGATATTGCGGGTGAAGATTACGTGAGCAGTCTGAAGGGGAGATTGCACTACATCCATGAGAAGGTTGTTCAGCCCCCAGAGGAGAAGAGGGCTATCCCCAAAGTTACAGAAGGATTGGGAAGGACCATATAAGGTTGTGAAGAGGATCAACGACGTAGTCTACCGCATCCAAAAATTGCAAAGAGGAAATAAACGTGTAGTTCATGTGAATTGCCTGGCAAGGTATGAGGTCGATCATAACGCTCAGGACGAGACGGGAGTGGGAAGGATTACAACTCTCCAGATCAAAAGGAATTGAGCTTTAATCAGTTCATGGCAAATTATGGAGCAACCGGAAAAGCGAGGTTCGGGATCACAACCGAGGAGCAACAAGATCTTTTTGCGGTACCGGTAGACTACTCATTGGCGCACTGTGTAGCTGAAGATCTCAACATGTCCAAAAGGATAGCTTTGCTCTTCAAGAAGAAATTTGGTCGTGTAACAGACCTCATGGGACAACAACCTTCCTTTAGCCAAACCCTGAAGTTGACCGATGGACCTCGTTACCTCTTCTATATGGTAACCAAGGAAAAATCTTATGGAAAGCCAACCTACCAAGCCATGTGGAGTACCTTAGAGACGAGCTGGCTAGAGTAGGTGTGAACAAGCTTGCAATTTCCAAGCTGGGTTGTGGACTGGATCGTCTGAACTGGAGAGTAGTTCGTAACATGCTGGAGATAGTTTTCCAGAATACCGATGTCCGAATACGGGTTTGTAGTTTCAACCCGAAAGGCGGTCCCGTAAAGAAAACGTTATCCTGCTATTTCGATCAACAAGGGATCTGCAGAAATGGGAGCGCTTGCAGATTCAGTCATGAAGGAAAAGTTCGGGGATCGAAAATTTTTTTAAGGAGGGAGCAATGTAACAAAACCGAATATGAACATTTTAAGGACTGCCGCGACAACAGAGGAGTTCCGCTTCATGCGCCGACAAAGGGATTAAGAACATGATGAAAGGGAGGGACCGCTCGCCATAAAGCTGTCACATAAAAAACGATTAATGGTAGCATATTTATGTGACATAAAAGAGACCGCTACTATCATTCTGGAATGTGAAGCATCTTTCTGGTAACTTTTAGAAAAACAGCGCCGGATATAAATGACTGAAGCCGATTCATGGATTCATTCATGGATAGAACTTGCCGACGAATAAACAGGTCTGCCTAGTGAAATTCTGTAGATAAATTGTGTATATAAATTATTGATTATTGTTAGTTAAGTGTGAATATAAATTAGTTTAAAGAAGAAGACTTGTATTGATTTTTTATTTCGCTGAGGAAAAACGTAACAATAGTATATGTTAATAAAATAATTGAAATCTTTGAACCCTCCTTATTATTTATCGTTTTGCTAGCATCTGAGCCGTTAGATTATTTGCCAAGTCCGAATCAAAAATAAGTTACATTAGTAAAACTAATTAGAATTTACGGGGATTTAATCGGATTAAAGGGGATTTATTTGAAATTATAGGGATTTATAGAGATTGATGGGAATTTATGGGGATTTATTTGGAATTAGTGGGATTTATAGATATCAATGGGCTTTTATTGGGATTTGTCGGGATTTAATTGGCAAAAAGGATTTATGGTGTACAACATTTCAGGCAGATATTTACCCCTCGGTAAGAACAGTAACGAACAGTTCCGACCACACGAACGACAAGGAACTCCTGTTCCGTCCCAGACGAACGGGTGGGAACCACAAATTACCAAAAATTACAGTTCCGAACTGCCACGCGAACAAACCTATTGCCTGTCCACTAGGGCGCGAATTACTGAATGAATTGGCGTTGACAGTTCGATGATTGGTCTAAGGGTGCGTTCACAAATCAAATTCAAAGTGGTCAAGTCCCCATTGGAAAACCCGATACAAGACCATTTCGAGTGCCTCTCAGAATAGTGTTTCTCTAACGAACTGCCATTGAAAATGAGAAATATAAGGTGATGGGTTATTCCAGAAATTGGCTTCCTGTTGAGATTAAATATAAGATTGGAGGAGGGACTTTGGTGAGGGTTGTTGATACTAAAGACTTAAGCGTTTTGTTTGAGAACAGGCTCTGTTTGGTCCGCACATTGAGAGCATTATTTGTAGTACCAATAAAGCCATTGGGCTTTCTTTTTCGCAATTGCAATTGAATTTTCAAATTCAAGAGCTGTGCAGGCGGTGTATTCTGCTTAGTTTGGAGTAAACTAGAGTAAGCAGTATTCTGTGGGATCCATACCACAATAAATATATTAAAGCATTTCTTGAAATTTATGTATTCATGAAAGAAACGACAAAATATTCTCTGCATCCCTGCGGTTTAACGTATTATACTTCTTTAATAAATAATTTCATCACATTATCTCCCCTTCTGATTTTATATATCGTTAAATCATTGTCAGAGCTTATATGAAACAAATTATATCCTTGCAAAAACTTGATGTGTTGTATTTAGTGGTTTACGTAAATTATATTTTTTTTGTCATTAGATATTAAATGAGGCTGGAATTGTGCGTTTCTGGCAACACTGGTTCAAATCTATCAAAATATTTATGAAAAGAGTAGAGCTTGAACCCTATTATTGCCACTGTGTTTAATTGATTCACTATTCGCAAATATATAGGCGCGTATGTTCAGAATTTCGACAAAATCTGACAACAATGTATCTCCGAATTAATATATTTTCCACAAAATAATCATTAACCTAGCACATGAAACTGCTTCTTCGAATCTATTTTGTTGTTCTTTTATGAAGTTTTATTTTCGAAGTTTGCTTTGCCCGATTTTTTGTTACCTTAGTGAATTAATTTAAAAAAGAAACTTTCATTTTCGTGGTTCATGTGGCCATTTACAAATAAGGTTAATTTCAATACCTAATAGATTTGAAGTGGGATAAACAAGCAAGTGGTATTTTCTTTTCTGTTCTTTTTAGAATATAGCAATAGGTGTCATATATAAAGAATGCTTTTTAACTGTCATATATTGTCTTTTTTATCCTCTTGCTCATTAGCAAGAGGATAAAAAAAATAAATAAAAATCTTTATTTCCTTTTTTTTAAATTGTTTTCATCATTCGCGATGTGTATGTATTCAGATAGTTGGAGTATGATCAATGCTAGTAATAAAATTCATTAATTGAATATTGTGAGGATCCGTAGATTTCACAAAATGAAATTTGATTGCAGTATGGATTTCTGATCAAACAATGATGAAAGACATTGGTCATTATTCTGCTACATAAGATTCTATATTTCAACAAATTTTTTACAGATGGCTGACGTAAACATCGATATTGAAAGCACTGACGGTCAACAGCTTTTCAACCAAGGAGTTAAAGCCTTTATCTTGAGAGATTACAAAAATGCGGTCGATGCATTGGTTAGAGCTACTGAAATTAAAGTTACTGAACTTGGTGATGACTTACATGATTCTCTAGGAGAAACATATCTCTACTATGGAAAGGCTTTATTATCCCTCTACAGACAGGAGTCTGACCCCATTGGAAATTTACCTAAGGTAAACTGCTACTGTTCTAAAATAATTCGAATCTGTGGTGTAAATATATATATATTCATATCTTTATTTCAAAATATGTACAACATAGTATGGAAAAGTGTGAAAAATATCAATTTACCATTAACTACCCATTGATAGTTCACTAAACCTAAAATCAAAATACTCTGATAATGAGTATGGTTCTAAACCTATCAACATCTTCTTCCCTTTTTCCTTGAGAAATCTTATATTAATTATATCCCTTAAACTAATTGGCAAATTATTACAAATCCTTATACAATCATAAGATGAATGTTTGTCACTTCAACTCAATATATGCTTTGAATAATGTGAGTTCATAGTACTTGTTTTATAATTATGAACTGTTGTCTGTAACATCACTTCCTTGTTCCTGAAAAAATATATCAAGTATGCTAAGAAGAACTACCATAACTTTTAAAATCTTTTCTTCTTTAAAATCCCCTACATGTCTATGAACATTTTATTCCAAACAATACTCATATAATTCTTTTTTGCATAATAAAAATGTCATTCACTTTTGAACTTGCTCTCCAAAATAAAATATCATATTTCGAAAGTGATTCAGAATTGGCAGAATAAACCACTTTTAGGCAATGCTCACTGAAATAGTTATGGAGAAATCTTACTCCATACCCTACTTCACTCAATTTTATCGACAAATATTTTATGCAAGATGCACACTCAAGGACAGGAGATATTCAAATGAAATTAGCCCTTCAAATTCAAGAACTGCTGGTATAAAAACGAAGAACAAGAGGGAAATGGCAAATATCACGTAATCCGCTTGATAAGGCAATACTGAATCAACTCACCAGAGAATTACGTGAAACCATGCAACTATATAAAAATTCTCAGTTCCAACACTAAATAGAGAATATAAATGATAAAATCAACACAATCTAAGATTAAAATGACTAATGGAGAATGGGCTGCCTCAGATGAAGAAAAAAATCAATATATTTGCGAAACAACTTGCAAATGTCTTCACAGCAAATGATTTCTATCCTGTTATCAGCGATGCAGAAGTTAAAACTTTTGTGGATGTTCCATGCCAGATGACCTTACCAATTAAAACTTTCACACCAACATAAATAGCCAATGTGATAAGAAGACTGAAAACAAGAGGGTTCCTGGATACGGCGTCATAACGGCCGAAACTTTAAAAAACTACCCAAGAAAATTGTTGTACTGCTCACATTATTTAATGGAATGATGAGTATATCCTATTTCCCCCATCATAAGGAAGTATGCTTAGGTTATAATGATACCCAAACCAGGTAAACCAGAACACAATGTAGAATCATATAGGCTTGTAAGTCTTCTTGGGTAAACTGTTTGAGAAATTGTTTCTCAAGAGGTTGAAAGATGACGTGGATATGCACCAAATAGTACCAGACCACCAATTAGGTTTCCAAGAGAACTACTCGATAACGCACCAGGTCCTTAGCATCGTGAACACCATTTAAACAAGCCTTGAAGAAAGAAAATTTTGCTCAGCAGTATTTCTTGACTCGTCCCAAGCTTTCGACAATGTTTGGCACAGAGGGCTGCTGTACGAAATCAAACAACTCCTTTCAACTACCATAGTAGATGATACTGAAGTCTTATCTAGCAAACCGTTATTTTGCCATGAAATATGGGGAAGCACTATCCACTCCTTCCATAATCTCACAGCGAAGTATTTTGGGACCACTTCTATATTATCTACATTTCAGACATACCGGAAAATGAAAGCACCACGATAGCAGACGGTACATCCATACTTGCATCTAATGAAAACGCTGAAACAGCTTCCCAACAATTGCTAGAACACCTGCATGACCTTCGACATTTGCATCGAAAATGGCCACTCAGCATCATTGAGGCTTAGTCAGTTCATGTAACATTCACCACATGAAGAAATATTTGTCCCCCTATCAAAATATTTGAAAAGGAGATACAGGATTTCACTAAGGCGAAGTATCTCGGCATACATTTAGACCACCGCCTCAACTGGAGACATCATATCAAATCTGAAAAGAATGAAATAAATCTAAAATTCGCTAAAATGTATTGGCTTGTGGGCAAGAAGTTGAAATTGAATCTTCAAAGTAAATTGCTGATTTACAAATCGATCATCAAACTAATGGATGTACGGCATCCAATTCGGGGATTGCGTTAAGCCATCAAATATTCAAATTCTCCAAAGGCTTGATTTAAAATATAACGTTTATTGGTTAATATCCCTTGGTCTGTTTCCAACCACACCATCCATAAAGATTCAGGAGTCCCATATGCCATTATTGAAATAGAAAACTGCTCAAAAAAAAATTATCAGAAGCTACAAGGGGACAAATCAACCAACTGATCTACCATCTGAAAGAAGATCTATTCAATTCACGAAGATTGAAAAGGACCTATCCAAACGACCTAATTGATTAATAAAAACTAAAAATCCATCAATGTGAAGTAGTTTCTATTAGTCTGTACATAATACACATTTAATAAATATTTTTTGAAAGTAGTTGTGATTATCAATGAATGCTATACAAAAGAGAAAATATAGACATCTACCCAAGAAATTGTGATATTATGTTTCACCTATAGAATGTGGGTTTCAGCCAAAACCATGTTAGGAACATACAACATTATGTCAAAAGTTATGTTATAATCTGAGAATGATCTCCTTCAGTAGTGAAATTACCCCAGCTTAAGTTAATTCCGGTGTTTTCTCTTAATTCTCCATTGAAAACCTGACCTAAACTGCTAATCCTTGAATCAACCTAGATCCAGAGATCATCCCTGATTGAACAACTTGCCCTTACTGATGACCATATTTTGTAGTTTTGAATATGTTAATAACCAGTTGAAAAAAAATATAATTAGCTTGGTGAAGGTTAATTCAGGTTTAAATCTTCTATGATTGTAAAGCGAAAATTATTGTGATATTCTCACTCTTTCTTTTGTTGTGATTTTAGGTTTCAATTGAAAAGACTAGTCCTAGGTATTTATTTTTGTTGAACTGACCATTTTCACCAAATCTAAACTTTCACAAATATCAATTATTTCAATATCTACATCTTTGTTTAGCAACTTGAAAATTCTGCATCTGGAGAGGAAGAAGAGGAAGATGAAGAAGCAGAAAATGAAGAGAATGAGGAAAAAGTTGAAGGAGGAAATGATGATGTGACAAAAGAAGAGGCTGAAGGAAACAAAAATGGAGATGAAAGCAAGGAAGCTGGAGATGAAAAAGAAGAGGATGATGAAGATTGTTTGAAAGTTGACGAAACTGATAAGACTGGTGTTGCCAATCCAAATGAGAGCTTTTTAGAACTAGGTATATTGAAATTTTCTATTGGGACAACAGTGTGGTCAATCACACTGGATATGTTATCCTATAATGGTTCTAGAAAATGCGCTTTGTTGTGAGGTATACTACTGTTGGCAAAATGTACCGGGATTTTGTTTATACATCTAAAAATCTTCTAAATTCATATTATCCACCTCAAAATATTCCCCCCCTGGATGAAATACACACATGACAGTGTTTGTTTCCAATGCTGCACCGTCCACTTTCAGTATAGCCTTCAGTTCCTTCTTTGTTACAGTTTGTATCTCTTCTATCGATTCAAAACTGTGTCCACGGAACGGTCTCTAGAGTTTAGAGAACAACCAGAGGTCACATGGTGTCATGTCCGGCGAATATAGTGCTTAAAGAACGATATGGCTTGAATTTTTGGCCAAAAAAAATCAAGAATTACGAATTGAGCATTTTTAGAACCCAAATGGTCACTCAATATGGTTTTCAGTTGAGCCTTTGGATATTCCAACAAGTTCACAAAGGTTTCAGACTGTAAATCGATAATTTTGGAGTACCAATTTCTTGATTTTGTCAATGTGTAGCTCATCATTTGAACATTTTGTACCTCTCATATTTTCAAAGAGCTTGCACACGGAAGTGCTTCTGCAACATTTTTAACATTTTGGTAGCAGAAATTTAATTCTGTACAAAAATTTAATGGAATTAACTTTAAAAACGAAATATTAACTCTTATCTGTTCACATGGACAAGTGTATGTCAAACACTAATGAATATTTTTGACATGCTGTTTGGCACAGATGTCAGTTACAATAGGGCCAACTTGAAAATAACATTGGTTCCTATCGGAGTCTCCATAAAATTTGAAATCAAATTCCTGTTACTTTTTGCCCTTAGTAATAGAGCAGAAAAAATTTCCAACAAAACCCATTTTTTCTCAAATTATAATTGTTGATGAAATAAAAGTTAGTTGTACAATCCACTGATCCTATCAGGTAAAAAACGTAGAAAAACAATGGCATGATGACTCACAGTTTTCCTTCAATTTGGTTGGAACCTCAAGTTCCCTTCTCCTAAAAATCAAATTAGGTAAATCTACTCTATTAAATACTATTTAGAATATCTTTTTCCAGTAAGCACTTGTCCTTTGAAATACTCTATATATACAGGGTGAGTCTTTGACCACTGCATTAATTTTACCATAGATTCTTGATGTCAAAAGAAACATTTTCTTCCTATCACATTTTTTCAAATTTGTCATGCATATTTTGGCATCAATAGATTTATTCCACTTCTTGTGGGTTTCTCACTACTCTACTACACTACTCTACAGATTGGTTAAATTGCATGAAAAACAAATATCACTTGAACTAAAGGTCCGTATCTTGTACTTCCTGGAATCATTAGTTGCGGATAAAATCATTCTTCATCTCTCCTCCTAAATTGCACCATTCTTGAGATATCTGAAGTTGGTAGGAATTAAATCTATATAATTTTGTCCAAATTTTCTGATTTTCCCAAATCCAACTGTGCTGAATTGATTTAATTATCAGATTTGTTCAATGTTGCCATAATTTATGTCTTTATTAAATATTTCTACAAAAGATTGGGGAAATCTCTCCAGTCTATGGTTCTACCACTAAACACTATAGATGAAATTAACCACTGAACAATTTTTGTCTTACATTCACTACAAAATTTAAATTGCCATTTGCTGTATTCATTATTAATGATGTCTAGCACCTTGTTTAATATTTAATCCAGAGTAATGTTCCATAATAAATAGAGAAAAAGATTTCTATCACTCACATAGGTACTTCGGTGTATTTTCATGATGACTGTTGAAATAGGTTATGTATTTTCTGTCAGGACCTGTTAAATTGAAGACTTGTCTTTATGAAGAGCTGGTTCTTTATAGCGACAGACTTTCAGGGTTCATCAAATAATATCTATTCTAACATAGGAATGCTTCAAATTAAGCTCATATGAGTTTTAAAAACTTCAAACCTAGTCTCCTAGATTTGTTTTGTACCTATAGAAGTTTTTTCACATCTTTATTTCATATACAGATTCAACCTGGTTCACAAACTTAGGAGATAATAGAATTTGATTTAGTTTTAATATTTCTGAATGTTTGTTATGATGCATGGTTAATTAAAATTCAATCAATATTGAAACTGGAAGCCATTGGCTCATGAACAAGAAAGATTAGAATAAAATGCATTTTCTGACCATAATCATTTCATACTGAATTCAATAATTTCAAACTATCGAAATTATCCTTACAACACTTCCCACATTTTTTTAAGAAAGGTACAAATAACTGTTGACAGTTTCAAACAGAATTAAAACATCAAGTAACTGAAGAACACTATTTTATTGGGAACTACCCGCCACAGAGACGTTATAATAACATTTTAATGTAATAATAATTCACTCTAGTTATTGTGAGATAAATTATAACTGAAGATCAATAATGGTTACAGATATTTTTTTTTCATTTAAAAAAACTTTGCCATTAGTAATTTTTCTCTCCTGGGGTTCGGTAATGAATTAATATTTTATGGTAAGGTATTAAAATTTGACATAATCTATGAATAACTATTATTCAATATTTATGTTTTTGTTTACATAATTAAAACAAATACTCTGATTATAAACACAGAAAATTTATGCATCTTCGGTAATTAATTATAGTCTAAACAGAATAGATTCATATTAATGATCTAACAAAAATTTTTTTATTAAAGAACACCTAGTTGGTTTTTCAGAAGCAAATTTAGGTGATCAAACTCAATTTCTTCAAGCAAGTATAATTGCACACCTAAATCTAGGAATACTTGTAATCTATCCAAGTAATTTGTTATTGGGATTCAGTACAGAAAATAATCATCAAGCAAAGTAACATCACTATAAAATAGATATTCTTAATGACATCATTCATTGTTGTTGAAGATTTCGAAAAAGATTTTCATATTTTTAACAGTATGATATCAAGAGACCTCATAGACCTGTTGACTGGTCTCTGTCAAGGAGAAGAAACTTCAGAAATATCAGTGTTTGGAAAATCATAGATGATTTTTTCTGGCTTTGAGTGAAAAAAAAAGCAATGTGACAACCTCATGCCTTGGAAGTTTTCATAGAAATGATGGTTTTCATGATTTGGAAAACTTGGGAAGAAAATTACAAATTTATTGATGATAACAACCAATAATTTTGAGGTTTTTTGGAATTTCTCACTAGAAAGGAATGGTTTATATTCTTGAAGTAGAAAGAAATTATGGTAGAACAACAAAAATCTATGTTTATGGTGTTGAATTTTTTTTTACCAGAAAATTAGTAATTTGTATCTTCCTTCTGAATATGGACCTCAACGGATGAAAGATGAGCGAGTGAATCATTTTTAGAGGGAAAATTATGTTTTTAAACAATTCAGATTCAATAGTGGATGCTGTGGAAGGTATTTTTCATTCAAACTAAACTGTACTACAGAGGGTATTTGCCCAATGTGAAAACTCAAAATGCTTGTAACTTTTTAACGCAGCTGAATATGAAAAAACCGTAATGGAAAAAGTGTTTCCTTTGATCTCAAGAACCTATGGTTAAAATTAACGCAGTGGTCAAAGACTCACCCTGTATATATTAATTTTCAAATTACACAAAAGCAATGATTCTTCTGATTCAAATCTTCTGAAACCATAACATTAATCTTTTTTTAAGCATGATTTTAGGTTGCTAATTGAGACAACTTCTAATTAACTGAACTTGTGTGCTCTAAAGTAAATGAAAAAAAATATATCTTTTGGTGAAATCTTGAGAAAAACTGTGGGAAGTTATTTTTAATTTGAGAAATTTGCTTGTTCATTCACCGTGGCGATTGTATTAATATTAAACTGTTCCAGAGATAGGTAAAAAATTTTAGAACAGGCGCCCGAAAGGTACAGACCTCAAATTAGTGCTTTTCTAAATTTTTTATGTTACTTCTCATACTGACTATTTGAATGAATAAATTATTATTATTATTGAAAAATGTTTTCCATTCAGAGCCCAAGTGCTGAACTGAAATTTTATTCATATTTCTAGATCCCGTTGAACCAGAACCTGAGGAGGAACCCACAGATTTGCAACTGGCTTGGGAATCATTGGAGCTAGCTAAAAAAATTTTTGAAAAGAGGGGGGATGAGGGCAAGAAATCTTATGCTGAAACTCTTACTACACTGGGGGAGATCTCCCTTGAAAGTGAGAACTATGCTGCTGCCATCAATGATTTCGAAGAAGCCATAGAAATCCAAAAGACACTTTATTCAGGTGACAGCAGAAAACTGGCTCAGACTTATTACCACCTTGGAATATCTCATGCAAGTAACACATCTTACAAAGAAGGCATTGCCAACTTGAAGAAGTCTATTGATCATTTGGAAAAGCGTATAAGGATCCTAGAAGATAAAAAAGAGGAACCAGAGGAAGTTCAAGAGATGAAGGATTTGATTCCAGAAATATATGAAAAAATAAAAGACTTTCAATCACTCACTGATGAGGTATGTTGTGATAATTGTAAATGTATAGATGAATTAACTGTCTCCTTTCAAAAAGCTAAAGTGAGAGAAGTATTGAAAAAGACCTACGAAAATTTGAAATTAAATAGTACATCAAATTCCAATGCAGAAAAACCAGCTCAATGTCTGCATAAGAATTAGTTGAATTAATTCATGAGATTTACATTTCAGTATTATTTTTGCAGGTTTATTTTTAGTGCCATTTATTTTTTCATTGTTTTACCATTTTCATCTTCCAATTTAGTTTTGTACCTTTTTTCAATAAACTCTATTTTTATAATTTTAAATTTTTTCTTTTCCCAAATTTCATCTGCACCATCTGGATCTATTTGTTTCATTGAATAACTTAATTTTTAAACCAGATGTTTATGATTATATACTGTAATCTTTTCAGACATTTAAGAAACTGGATGAGTTAACTAAGCAACAAGAATTAGCTAGTAAAATCGTAGATGGTGCCAGTAGTAGTACTTCGAAACAAGCTTGTGATATTTCTCATTTGGTGAAAAGAAAGAGAAAACCTGAGGAGAACAATGAAGAATGTAATCCACCTAAGAAATGATGTAAATAATGTCCATATTATCTTATTTTGAATATTGTAATTATTAAAATTCATTTTTTTCTTATGGGAATTTTCTTTTAAAGAAGAAATCAATTTGCAGTCTTTATTCTCTTGAAGGGTCTTGTACCTCAGGTAATGCTTGCTTGAAAATTAAACGGGCATTTTTTTAGAAGATCAAAAATAGTTGGCTTGGTAGAAAAAGAATTAATAATTCTTTGATCATTTTTTATAGATAGAGATAATACCATGTGGAATTTTTGAAAAGATTCCATGGAAATATCTGATGGTTTACAAGACACTCGTAAATTTACTTGAAGTGCATATATGTTGATTATGGTGGTTGAAAGCAGATATAACTTTTATTTATGAAATGACATAGAAACTAAAACACAAACAAGCAATATTTTTAAAATTTGTGAATGACGAAACTCAATTTTCATCATTAATTAGACGAAGAAAACTTGTTGATGTAAAAACTTATCATAATTGCTATTTTCAATTTCTTTTCTTATTATATTAACACTCGAAGGAAAACTGACATTGTCAAGAATATTTAAAACCCAGAGGTCATCAATGCTAAAACAGTTATAAAATACTTGAGTTCCATATATAACACTTGATATCCAGCAGACAAATTCAAACGCCTTACTATGGACATAAAAAATTTACAAAAAAACAACCCATATTATTTATAATATAAAAATTCAATCAGTTCGAATTTATATTCCTCTAGAGGTAACACACAATTTGCTTATAACACATTGCTCAGACCATGAATCATTGATAAAATAAAATAAGTCACGCATCTAATCATAAAATAATGTGTCCTTCAGACTAACAACTTTCATGACAAAAAAAAAAAAAAAAAAAATGTCATAAGATGAAAATTAATCAGAACAAAACGTAAGTAAGTAAATGTGGAAAATCAAGATAACGTTATCCTCAGAATACACAAGTGTTGAGTCCAATTGGCAGCAACGTTGCTGGATCGGAACATTTTTTGAGTATTCGTAGAATCGTGATGAAAGATATCAACTAAAGCCCTGAAATGATTGAATTGTTCAAGTACGCCCTAGAGCGGAAAAATTTCTTTTGGACTTTTTCAAGGCGCTCTATTTACAGTGTTTTACAGTGGGGATTCCATACAATTGAAGCTAAGTTCAATTCACTGTAGACATAAATAACAGAGGGTATTGATAGATCTTTTGTGAGAAAACGATCTGCTCTGTCTCAATATGTACCCAGGCATGAGAGCTGAAGACGCTACAATATTATCAACATTTTTTGTGGAATTTCGGTTGGTAATCAAATGTTACACCCAATGCTCGCACATAAGATAAACGCGTCAGTGGTGAATCCAGAATAGAATAGGGGAAGACCACCGGATTTTTATTCCTGGTTGTGACATTAGTCAAAATTTATAAATAAATCAGACCTCGCATAATACATTGAAAAATTTGACATTTGACAAAAAGTGACAATTTTGCGATTTCTTAAAAACTGTACATAGGATCGCGATCAAATTTTGTAGTAATATGAGGACCCAGAGCAACCAGAAACTGCACATTCGGCATATACATACACTTGAAGGGGGCACAAAAAGTGACAATTTAGCGATTTCTTAAAAACTGTACATAGGATCGCGATCAAATTTTGTAGTAATATTGAGGACCCATAGCAACCAGGATCTGCACATACGGCATGTACTTACACCTAAAAGGGGTCGAAGGGGGGCACAAAATAGTACAAAATTTGCGATTTCTCTAAAACTGTTCATAGGATCGCGATCAAATTCTGTATTTATATTGAAGACCCATAGCAACCAGGATCTGCACATACGGCATGTACTTACACCTAAAGGGGGTCGAAGGGGGGCACAAAAAGTGACAATTTAGCGATTTCTTAAAAACTGTACATAGGATCGCGATCAAATTTTGTAGTAAAATTGAGGACCCATAGCAACCAGGATCTGCACATACGGCATGTACTTACACCTAAAGGGGGTCGAAAGGGGGCATAAAAAGTGACAATTTTGAGATTTCTCAAAAGCTGTACATAGGATCGCGATCAAATTAGGTCGTAATATCGAGGACCCATAGCAACTAAGATCTGCACATGTGGCATACACTTACACCTAAAGGGGGTCGAAGGGGGGCACAAAAAGTGACAATTTTGCGATTTCTCAAAAACTGTACATAGGATCACGATCAAATTTGGTAGTAATATTGAGGACCCATAGCAACCAGGATCTGCATGTAAAGCATGTACTTACACCTAAAGGGGGTCGAAGGGGGCACAAAACAGTACAAAATTTGCGATTTCTCAAAAACTGTGCATAGGATCGCGATCAAATTCTGTAGTTATATTGAGGACCCATAGCAACCAGGATCTGCACACACGGCATGTTCTTACACCTAGAGGGGGTCGAAGGGGGGCACAAAAAGTGACAATTTTGCGATTTCTTAAAAACTGTACATAGGATCGCGATCAAATTCTGTATTTATATTGCAGACCCATAGCAACCAGGATCTGCACATACGGCATGTACTTACACCTAAAGGGGGGCACAAAAAGTGACAATTTTGCGATTTCTTAAAAACTGTAAATAGGATCGGGATCAAATTCTGTAGTAAAATTGAGGACCCATAGCAACCAGGATCTGCACATACGGCATGTACTTACAACTAAAGTGGGTCGAAGGGGGGCACAAAAAGTGACAATTTTGAGATTTCTCAAAAACTGTACATAGGATCGCGATCAAATAAGGTCGTAATATCGAGGACCCATAGCAACTAGGATCTGCACATACGGCATGTACTTACTCCAGAAGGGAGTCGGAGGGGGGCTCAAAAAGTGACAATTACTACGAAATTTGACCCCGATCCTATTAACAGTGTTCGAGAAATCTCAAAATTGTCACTTTTTGTGCCCCCCTTCGACCCACTTTAGTTGTAAGTACATGCCGTATGTGCAGATCCTGGTTGCTATGGGTCCTCAATATTACTACAAATTTGATCGCGATCCTATGTACAGTTTTTAAGAAATCGCAAAATTGTCACTTTTTGTGGCCCCCTTTAGGTGTAAGTACATGCCGTGTGTGCAGATCCTGGTTGCTCTGGGTCCTCAATATTACTACAAAATTTGATCGCAATCCTATGTACAGTTTTTAAGAAATCGCTAAATTGTCACTTTTTGTGTCCCCTTCGATCCTGGTTGCTCCCTCAATATTACTACAAAATTTGATCGCAAGTTTTTTTGCATGGTACTCCGCGCAATCTTTCAAGCGCGCTCGGGGATTTCAAGGTCAAAGTTTGTTATCTCGGTTTGCTGTTTTCACACCAGTGTTTCAGATCACGGAAAAAGACTCACTTTCCCGGAACAGAGTTTTTATAGATTTGTTATAACAGTATAATACTATAGTATTCAGTCGTAAGAAGCTCAACAAGAGCGTCAAAGCCATTTGACATCACGTCAGTGCTTTCTAAATTTTATGGAAGAATTCAAAAATTACAAATATCCGGAAAAATGTGTAATCATTCTATCCAGGTGATCAAGAGTCGAACATTTTTTCCTCAAACTCATTTCGCACTCCGTGGAACCGGGTAGAGCCCTGAATAGTAAACCAGCAGTACAATAAGATGTAAGAATTAAATTGATTGTCAGTTCAAGTATAAATGCGTGCCTGTTCTAATAGAACAGCCAGTGTCGTAACTAGAGAGGTGCCAACGGTGCTCAGGCACAGAACTCTGAAGGGTCTTAGAAATGACCAGACCAGAATTTTTGGGCGCCTCGCACCGGACGCATAAAAGTGAGAACAGCGTGCTATCGTTTTGCCCCAAAGTCTGTAATTTTCGAATATACAGCCGAAAATGGTCTCAATCGATTGGGTTTTGCTTACTAATAAGGAGTACGGGGTCAAACTTGAGTATGTCCGTTCGGTCGGCAGTACACTCTATATTTCGAAATATCCGGGAAGTATCTTTTGAAAAAAGTTTTATCTGATTACTCCAAAACTGCTGGGCCAATCTAGCCGAATGAAAAACTCTTCCAAGAATTAACCCTTGAAATTTCATCTCGCTAGCTCCTTCGTACGGACGTAATCGTGTAAATAGATGGGCAGAATCGGTTTTGACCATGGATTGTTCATCAGTAATTTCTTCAGAATTACAATATAATAGGTTGCCAAATATCTCCCTTCCGCCTTTTTGTCTTTTGAATTTCGAGGCTATGTACAAAGCGCTACAGAGCTCGTAATACTATACATAACTTGAAAGGTCTTGATATAATCTACAAAACAACGCTATGCGTGATTAGTTCGGATATTGCGTTCAACAGTTATAGACAGAGACAACCGAGACGTCAACTCCATGCCAATTTTTGTCCGATGTTAAGGATTATGTTGTGTCACCGTCTGTTCCATCTCAACTAGCATAAGTCATTCTTAGTCCCACTGTTGGAGGGGAAAATGATCTTCGAGATGCGCGAAGTAGCTAATTTTTCGTCCGCCATTTTTATACTTTCGGTTCATTGGCGTAGAAAACAGTGTACCTGAGGGATAGTTGGTATAAAATTAAAAAGAAAATGAAATGTATAGAGCATATCAATTTCTTAGATAAATCTTTAGCTTCAGAATTTATACTCAGAATATCAGTCCAAACTGTCCTCATATCAACTGATTTTGAGAAACTAAAAAGAATCATATTACTGTGGATAGTAAACAACACGCTACTGAGCAGATAAACATTGCCATGCGGTATGATCAGTCGGTTAATTTCGATAAAAACTTGCGTATAAAAGGATATTTCCTCGACCTTCTTTGTTTTATAGTTTTTACACGTTTTAACAATACAAGACATGTTCAAAGTATTGAAGTATCTATACGTAAAATTCGAGCAATTTCTAACTCATCTGACAAGTATGTCAACCTAGAACAGCTGACGAAATTTGACATAAGAATTTGACCATCAATATTGGATGCGCAGTGGTGGAAGTGTATTCTCTCCACTCCACTATATCTCTGCGCTGTATACCATCTGTATACCAGGGGGATGAAAGTCTGGGTTCTAAGGAAATAATACTGAGTGAGACAGAGATATTTTCGTAAAGAACAAAGGAGATTTTTGGTAGGGTTGACGGAAGACACATAAGGTAGACAGATGTTGGTTGGGAGGCACGGAGTAAAGTAAATATCTTTAGCCATTAAAATTTTGTTTAGTATCTAGACCTCATAGTGTTATTTCAACTAATTGAAAATCCTCATATATTCATCTAGATAGAAGGTAGGATTAATTTGGTTTTCATATAAAACATTTTTAACTCTAGTTATATCGATGTATTCAGATGAATATTAAAAATTTTTGTCTTTAATTGATAATAACCTTGTAGATATTGCTGAATGGATTGGAGACTACTATGTAAACCACAGCGAAGAACCTGTGCAAGTGCTAGATATGACCATACAGACGTTTACTTCTATTCATCGGGTGAGTTCTACCTCTGTTTACAACTTGAAATTGTTGAAATTGTTTTTTCATTTCATCATTTGATTTTTATTACTTAGGACCCAGACACTTTATGATGCTGAAGATTGGTACCTACAACACAATTTGTTCTAATCAGGAGCAGTAGAGAAGTAAGACAAAGGATGGGGGTTAAGAGTAGAGATATTTTATATGGAGGAAAGATTATGAATTTTGAAAGAAGCTCAGTATTCTGTTGGGTCATATGATTGGGTGAGTTGTAACACAATATTTTAACTCAGATTTATCCATCTCTCGTTCTCTATTTTGCATTTAAAATGTCTGAAATTTCAGTAGTACCTTTGGTCAAGTTGATAAAAACCTATAATTGCAAATTTCCTTTATGTACGAGTGCCTTTTATTCTCATGCTCCTTCTGGATTCAACCAAAAAAAGTTTTTTTCATTTCCCAGAACTCTTTCTAGGAGAGTTATGACTTCATATAATTTCTTCGTAAGTTTTGATACTGCTTCTTTTTTCTGGGACACCTGGATGATACAAACAACTGCAGGGCAGATACGAGTGCAATCAACACATTAAAAGTGATACGGGCTAACAATGACAATGTGATATGTTGTAATATTTTTTCTACAATATTTTATGTCCACGGTGATATTCTAAAAATTTGTTGTTTTTCATGTTAATTTAGCATGAATGTTTTTATTTAGAAAATGTATTTTTTATGTAACATAAGTGTTTTTCACGTTACATGACAGTTTTTATTTAGAATAAGTATTTTTATGTAGCATAAGTTTTTTTACATAGCAAGATTGTTTTTATGAAGCATAAGTGTTTTTACGTAACATGACTGTTTTTTATTTATGATAAGTGTTTTTTATGTAGCATAAGTGTTATTTACATAGCATGACTGTTTTTTATTTCTAATAAGTATTTTTTAATTCAGCATAAGTGTTATATATATAGCAAGACTGTTTTTTATGCAGCATAAGTGTTATTTACGTAAAATGACGGTTTTTTGTTTTTAATTAGTGTTTTTTTATGTAGCATAAGTATTATTTACATAGCATGACTGTTTTTTTATGTTCCTATAAATTTTGTTGAATTCTTGAAGTTTATTTTTATTCAATGTGATATTCGCTCTAGTGATTTTTTTTTGTGAAGTCTTGAAGTGATATTTGTATTCAACACTAGTCTGTTAGTTTTGGAAATAAGTTCATATTATAGAATAATACTCTGTATATTTTATTCCTGAATGAACAATAAAATGATGAAAATTTATTACTGTTTGTTTTTTCATCTCAATCATTTATTGCCTCAAGGTAATGTGAACAGCATAGTAAGTGCATATTTACTATGCATATATGAGAAAATTTGAAATTCCCGCTGCTCCAGTAATTCAAATTTCCCGCCACTCCAGTAATTCAAATTTCCCGCCGATTTGATTCCACTCTACCAAACATGGCGGCCGATATGTGTTGCCAAAATTTAGTTAGGAGTTTTCATTTCTTGTATATTAGTGTTCTGTGCTGTATACATTGAACGGATCATAGAATATAAGAACGGATGATTGAAAATATTTATGTGCAATATAAATAAAAAGAAGAAAATTTTCGCATAGACCTAACATACAAATATTAAAACTTGTAATGAAAACATTTGGCATGGTTCTTTTAATTTTAACCTCCAACGTCTACAGTTGTAATTTGAGAAAAAGTGAGTAATATTTACTCAAAAAGATGGGTGATAATCATTGTATTATAGTGGTGCTTTAGAGGATGAAGTCAATAATATATTTTGTTTTCCTTCCAATTCTGAGCGGTAAGAATAAAAGTTATATTTATTTCATCTGATGCTTGCTTTAGATGGAAAGTATATTATTTAAGTTAAAAATTTATTTTGTAGGATGAATTTGTGGAAGAATGCTCTTGGTCTTCGTTCTAGTGCTGTGATAAGTAAACGTCAGAGAATTTGTGATGAACATTTTAGTGTTTGTGTGAACTTAACAACGCGTTTCCAGCAACGGTTTATGACGTGGAGACTGTCGAATAAGGGCGAGCGCGAAATTGAGCTCAGCGTTGCCAAACTACCGAATCATTTCCATCACGTTTTATGCTTAATTAAACAAGAGATTATCGCGATTTGCTGTTGGAGTGAACGCTTCACATGAACGCTACTGGTGATTTGAACACATTTAACTGAGGAAATATAGAAACATGTTAAATGTCTTGGTAAGAAATGCAAAAATCTTTACTATAGAAGTCAATTGGGCAAGAATTTCAAAGATATTAAAAAAGTTTGGAAGGTTGTTAATGAGGCGACGGGGAGAGATAATGTAAAAAAAAACATACATAGAGAAACTAGTGGATAATAACGGCTGTGAAATTACTGACCATCTTAAGATTGCGAATCATTTCAATTTTTATTTTTGCGGAATTGGAGAATTCATGGCTGAGAAAATAAAATCATCTCATGCGTTCCAAAACTGCGATGTCAGGTCAGAAAGAATAGGGGAGTCAATATTTCTATCCCCAATAACTGAAAGAGAGATATATAATCAAATCCAGTTGCTCAGGTCGGGTGCGTCTTCAGGCCCAGATTTCATTCAGACAAAGAAATAGCACCTCTAATCACGAAACCCCTAGAATATATTTTCAACTTGTCCATGTCTAAAGGTGAATTCCCAGCGGCGTTCAAACGGACCATTGTTTCTCCAGTTTTCAAGAAGGGGTCAAGAGTTGATCTTGGAAATTACCGTCCGATATCGGTTGTGAGTGCCTTTGCGAAGATATTTGAGAAATGCCTTAAAACCAGATTTGCCGATTTTTTTGACGATCACAAAATATTATCGGACAGACAATATGGTTTCAGAACTGGACTTAGTACCAGTGACGCAATTTTTGAAGTCACGAAGACATTATATGAGTCTATAGACAGGGATAAGAAGGTGATCGCCGTTTTTGTGGACTTGGAGAAGGCATTCGATACGGTATCTCACAGCATCTTACTGGAGAGACTTGAGAGGTGTGGTGTAAGGGGTGAGGTTGCTAACTTGATCAGACATATTGTCACAACGAACAACTTTTACAATCTATTATGCCTTAGTACAGTCGATTTTGGAGTTTTGTTTAGTTGGTTGGGGCGCAGCTTGCCGAACACATCTCGAATGTTTGAATGTCATGTTTAGAAATTCATTCTAAAGATTATAATGAGAAAGGATCGTTTCTACCCGTCTCATCTTCTGGTCAGTGAGGCTAGGGTTTCTACTGTTGATCAATTGTTTCATAAGAACGCTCTTTTGATGGTCCATAAACACCGTGTAAATTATGAAAGGTATGAATATCAATATTGTACTCGTGGTCAACTCCAGGATCCGATACAAGTACCAATGACACATAAGACCAATTCTCAGAAACACGCCCTTCACGTGGGAATAAGGATGTACAACATTTTACCTCAGGAGATTAAACATATAGGCAACCTCAGACATTTTATCAGAAGTATATAAGTATTTTTGTATAACTGAATCAAATTTCTCAATTCAACTAAATAACAAGGCATTTAAGGATTCGCGATTCACTTGAAGCAGAAAACACCTACCACGGTAGGAAATGCGTTGCTTCGATTTGTTACCCTGTTTTTTCTATACCATTGCGTGTTCGTTGATAAATTCTTTACTGAATTATTGAAAATTGAATGGAGAATCGAAAAAACGATATTTCAGAATTTGTACCACCGCCGGAAGAGGGGGGAAAGAGAATATTGGAAAATGCGTTGCTACGATTTGTCACCCTGTATATTTTATACCATTGCGTGTTCATTGATAAATTCTTTACTGAAACATTGAAAATTGAATGGAGGATGGAAAAAACTATATTTCAGAATTTGTACCACCGTCAGAAGAGGGGGAAAGAGAATATTGAGAAATGCGTTGCTACCGTTTGTCACCCTGTAAATTCTATACCATTCCGTGTTCGTTGAAAAATTCTTTACTGAAACATTAAACATTGAATGGAGAATCGAAAAAACGATATTCCAGAATTTGCATCACCGTTAGAAGAGGGGGAGAGAGAATATTGAAAAATGCGTTGCTACCATTTGTCACCTTGTATATTCTATACCATTGCATTTTCGTTGATGAATTTTTTACTGAAACATTAAAAATTGAATGCAGAATCGAAAAAACTATATTTCAGAATTTGTACCACCGTCGGAACAGAGGGCAAAGAGAATATTGAAAAATGCGTTGCTACCATTTGTCATCTTGTATATTCTATACCATTGCGTGTTCGTTGATAAATTCTTTACTGAAACATTGAAAATTGGATGGAGAATGGAAAAAACTATATTTCAGCATTTGTACCACCGTCAGAAAAGGGGGAAAGAGAATATTGAAAAATGAGTTGCTGTGATGCATCACCCTGTATTTTCAATTCCATGTGTCGTAGATAACAAATTATTCTCATGAACGGAATGAAAAAAAATGTATTTTCGAAAGCGGCATAGATCATAACAAAATTTTCAACAAAGGTTTGCTTATCTTTATGATACCTCATTTACCCACCATAAAATTGCAAATGTGGGGTGCAGAACGTGTTATTTTTTGAACCAACGAAATTTTATATTTTTGTGTTGAATAACAGACTATGGATTGCTTTCTGTTTTAAGAACGGAAAAAAATCAGTATGCTCCGTGTAGTTCTATTGTACGGAACCATTACTTTCACTTCAAAATTTTGAATTATATTTTGAGTGTCATTTGTGTTGAGTGTGGGCGCCTGATTGGTATTTTGGTGTTGTCACAAGGTTGGTATGTGAAAAATAATTCAATTTTTTTTTACATATCCGGGGTTAATTTTATTCTCTTTTTGTGTCAGAATTCTAATTCAAGAATTCATTCTTTTCTTCGTTTTACTTATTTTCAATCGATTATGATTTCCTTCGTAGAATCACACAAAGAAAACGTTTGTTCTATTTTTGTCTGGAATTATCCAACCCTATGAAAAATTGATACGCGTATTTGTCGCATAAGTTAAATTAAGATTTTTTATATATTTCTGTTTTTTCTTATTGCTTTCGAAGTTAAATTGATCTCTTTTATATTAAACCTTTTTGATATTCTTTAAATTTTTCCGTTCACTCAGAATTTACTGGTTTTTCAGAAGTTTCAAGTATTTTGTCACCCAAATAGTTATTTCGTTTTCTGGAACTGCCTTATTGTTTTTTATTCCTTTTCTTTACAGGAAGGAAGAACTTTATAGAGTCTATCGATAGTGAAATTCCAATTCATTACTTACTTTCATATATGAAAATAGGTTTTGAGATTTTCATCTTAACACTATCTAAGAAAAAGTTCATATCTGTGATAGAAATCAACTGTTTTGTACTTCAGTTGCTGATTTTCGAACCTTAGTCTACAATCGTTGAAGTGTAAGAGATTCGATAATTAAAATCATGGCCGGCAAACCAGTAAAATTTCCAATAGAAAAGTTTGCGCAGTATTTGAATTCAACAAATGAAAATAGATGAAAGTTCCATTCAAGAATCAGCAATGTTTTCATTTTCAAAAAATGACCGCCACTCAAGACGTGCGATTTATATGGTGCTTCGAAGAAATACTGGGAACATTCGTCATTTATTGAATTTCAGTCGATTGCAGGCCTGTAAATTTTTCAAGGACAATAATGATGATGAAAAGAAAAATGTATATCTAATTTCTATTAAAAATGTCATGTCTAAGGCAAATTTATTCTCGATTATGCTGCGGAATGGGTATGAAGAACACCGAAAAAAATCGTAGAAAGCTATTCTATTACATTAAGAGGAACTTTAATCTTTTAGATAATCCAGTAATTCATGAAACTGTACTTCCTCACAACGGAGAATTTGAACAGGAGCACTATAATCCTAAAACTGTTCAGGTATCATCTCTTCTTAATTTGGGGGAACTTAAAAGCGAAAGTTATAAAAAGTCTATATCGCTCCCTCATACCACAAGTCTTATTTCTCAAGAATCGATTTCTGAAAATTCTTCTTTCACAAAATTTTGTTCTCGTAGTTTTTCTCCTCATGTTCTACATTCTAGTCTTGAATTACCGTGTGACCTCACTACAATGGGCAAAGAAATAAGTTCCGATTTCAATGTTGTCTCGCCAAAATTGAAAAATATTCTGCATTCTACCCCCCAGGGAACAATTAGCTTTTTTGAACTCTCTCAAGACGGGAGTCCTTCATTTAGACGTTACGGGAAGTGTTATCAGAAAACCATCTAGAACTGACACAAAAGTTCATTATTATGCAGGTGTTGTACAAATTCCTCAATCGATAAGAGTATGTGCTGTAGTAGAAATGATATCAAGTGAACATGATACTGGAAGCATCGGTTCGTGGCTGTTGAAATTCAAATCATTCTGTATTAAGGAGAAAAAATGGCTAATTTGTCGCAAGGTTGTAACAGATTTCAGTTTTGCTTTTCTTAATGCCATTTCTATATCTTTCAATAGTATGGAGTTGAAAGAATATATCAATTTAACTTTCGATTGCTTATACAACAAAAAACCATTTCCGTCGTGTATAATTCAGATGCATATATGCTGCTTTATATGTTTAAACTAATGGCAGCCGATGTAGATAATTTTTATGAAAATTTCCAAGTAAGAAGACATTTGAAAGAAATTTTGGATGAATGTTTTAATATTAACGACTGGAAAATTTTTTGCGAATGGTTTAAAAGTTTTTATATAATATCGAATTCTGAATCGAAAAATTTTGATCTTAATACTGAGTTTGAGTCTCTGTTGAAACTGTGTTGTGGAAATGAATCAGATAGTTTTGAAGAGTATTCAGATGCAATACAAGATATGGAGTTTTTGGCAAATAAAATGGAAAACTACCAATCCACTGCGTTTTGTCACTTTTTCAAACAATTATGTATAAATTTGCGAAGTCGATTGATTTCTGGCACGAAAGAAAAAATGAATACCACAATGCAAAATTTTTTGAGAAATTCCTTAATCATTACATACCTTTCGTTTGTTTATGGAGCGGTATTTTATCGGAGAATAAAGAACGATTCAGTAATGCGCCTGTAGAAAAAATTATGCGACAACGGTGCTTCCGTATAATAAGAAAACTGAGGAAGCATATTTTTTTTGTTCTAAAAGAATTCAATTACGAAATACCAAGAAAACGGTGTTGTAAAGAAAAAACTGAGGAAAACACTGATCATGGACTGGCATCTCAAGAAATTTGGAATAAGAGAATTAAAGAACCTCATAATAATTCGCTGAAGCTTGCTTTGAAAATGCAAGCATTGCCCGACAAATTGTATTCAGATGATGACTTATGCATTTACTGCAAAAGAGGCTTCTTGAATACAGTGTGATTAATGCGATGGTTGGGTTCACCAAATATGCTAAGGTGAAGTAGAATTGTCGCTCGATGGGCAATTTATTTGAAAATTTTGCGTAAAGGATCAAACAAACCCCTTAAACTGCGGGTTGAAATCTGATCCTACTCTCAATAAATCTAAATTGGTAGAAAGAGGTGGTTATGACTTACTCATTCAAAAAAAAATATTGAGGATTCAGGAACAAATTTGAAGTAATGGATTAGTTTAGGATCTCTTATATTATAGAAATATTGGAAATACGTACTCCATTGCATATTTTCCTTAATTTCCCTCTGACGTTACAGAAATTACGCAAGAAGATTTTCAGATTTTATCCTCGAACAAGTGGTTGACCAACTTATATGTTTAAATATTTTCAAGAAAGGAAACCACTCATATCAGATTGTTGGTTGCACGCTGGCAATGAGAATTTTTTTGTATGCTGAAGGAGAATTTCATCCTTCGATACAATCATTCAAAGTAGAGGCCGACATTCTGCTTTTCCAGATTATCCAAAATTACTCCGATAAAAAAGATTGCTCAAGTCTACATCACTTCTGCTTGTGTTTAGCAAACCTGAAAGACAGTAAATTTATATTTTCAAATCCATTTGGAAGTACTTATTATGAAAGCAAAAACTATTTATCGAAATTTTTAATATTCGCTTCAGATATCTACAATAACAACAGTTAAACTCTTATTAATACAGATCACTGGGCTGTCAAAGTTTTGGAACACGATAAACAAAAGGACTCATTCAACTGTGGGGTTTATGTAATTTATTTCTTCCAAAATACACCCTTACAGAGTGGAGTTGATATAGGCTAGAACTTAAGAAAATCATTATCGTGTCATCGGACAATATGGAAAACAAATGTTTATTTTGTGACAATGAGGTTTATTTAAACAATAATAATCGCTTTGTCGAATGTAAATGCTGCGCAAGAAAAAGTCATGTGAAGTGTATTTAACCTCAAACAGAAAATGAAAATATTTTAAACTCTTTCGAGTATAAATATGGTGTTTATTTATTTATTTATATGTGATTTATGCCAAAACAATTAAATTCAATAATAGCTTTCTATTTCTGTCTAGATATCTGTTGAAATTATTTCTGCAAATTTATATAAAAAACAATGGCTTCTAAAGTTTGGTGCCAATTTTCTTAATTACTGCAAAGACCTAATCAAAATCGAATTATAAGTATGTAGAAAAGGTAGGTAGTAGCCTTCCTTGTGGGACATAGGGCTTGGCAAGCACTCACTTAAAAAAAGTAACGCGCCAAAGCAATACCTCAGAAGGTGGTGTGGAAATTTGCTGTACCAAACAAATTTGTCTCTCCGGGTTCTGAATAGGAATATAGTCTTTCAAATTCCACGTAGGGTTTCTGTGAAAAACGCGCAATGGTATGGAAAAAATATGGTGACGAATATTTCAATATTCCGTTTCCACCTCAATTTTCAATGTTTCAGTAGAGAATTTATCAACGAACACGCAACGGTATAGAAAATACAAGGTGACAAATGGTAGCAACGCATTCTCTTTCCCCCCTGTTCTGACTGACTGTGGTACAAATTCTGAAATATAGTTTTTTCCAGTCTCCATTCAATTTTCAATGTTTCAGTAAAGAATTTATCAACGAACACGCAATGGTATAGAATATACAGGGTGATAAATGGTAGCAACGCATTTTCAATATTCTCTTACCCCCCTCTTCCGACGGTGGTACAAATTCTAAAATATAGTTTTTTCGATTCTTCATATCAGCAATTCAGTATGGTTTATCTTATCAAATGACCAGAAGTGTTCAATCGAAGCATTCTAGCTGGAAAATATTTCTGGTTAATGGTTAATCCTTCCAGGGCAGAATTGTGAGAATGATGAAAGTTCTCTTTTGTGTAATTTGAAATCATTCCTCAATTTCTCTCCTGAAAGTCAGGAGAGTGGGGTTCCTGATCAACATTCATGTCACAATTGAAAAAAATGCACCATGAGTAATATTTGATTTATTTTTTGTTATTTCAGCAGTCTGTTCTGTTAATTCAACCTTTGTTAAGTTCCATGTAAAGTCCACTTATTGTTGAAAGTTGATCATTCATAATTACTCCAGGCATATCTCAAATTTGTATTGCTAGTTTTCCCCAACGGCTTCATTCTTAATTATTTCTTATCTCAAGCACCCTTGTTATTTTTTGCATCATTTCATGTTTATTTTCTGTACAATATTGCTATCAATTTGATAGCATAGAATAAGTGGTAAAATGTTCATATTGTTCAATAAAAAGAGCTGTAATCAATAGTGTGTTATGAATATTTTTAATTTTCAAGATGAAAATATCGATATGTAATTTTAAAAATGTGTTTTGCGAACATAATGAAAAAATTTTCATCTTTGATATTGCAAATGTTTGCCTAAATCATACATTGCATAACGAGGATCAAAGTTTTTTCATTATTTTCGCAAAATTCATTTTTAAAATTCAGTGAACCTCTGCTATCGATTCAAATGTCCCGCCATTCTTTCACCGGCACTGATGTCAGCGCCATCTGCCAACAGACACATTTTTCGGATAGAGATAGGAAATTAAATCGGACACGAATTTAGTTCTGAGTTGACCGCACAGACCAGTTATCTATAGACGTTTCACGCAGGTTGCTGACCTTGAAATTAAATTTTAGTACGATACGTAGATGTAGATGGCGCAAAGATTCGTCTTTTTCGGTTAACATTGGCGTGAACGGTCTATGGATAACTGGTCTGTGATCCTAACAGTGCTTAACCAAACTATTTCCATGAACATGAAGTGGAAATATTTCTCATTATAAGAATGGGTCATTAGAAAATGATAATTTCATCATTTATCCCATTTTCGACCTACCACATATGTTGAAAGGGATAAGAAACAATTTCATCAAGAAGAACATACAATATGTGAAGGATAATGTTTTCAAAATAGCAAAATGGAAACATATAGAAACTGTTTATGAGAACGACAACAATGCTGATTCTTATTCAAAGGCACTTTCGCATCTTTCTGATGAGCATATTTATGAAAAAAAAAAATGAAAAGATGAAGGTAAAACATGCTGCTCAGATATTTAGCCAAAGGCTGGCTTCAACCTTTCGATTAGTTGCCCAATTTGGTAAGTGAATGCAGATGTGAATGATTATTGATTTCTCATTAGGTATATGTATTTTTAGTATAACAGTTGAATTATATATTATTGATATATTATTACAGTTAATACTTGTACTTTCACTGGTTTTAGTAATTTATATACTATTTTTTTTATGTCATAAAATATTAATAATTTTTTAAATTATAAATTAGAATGGCATTTTGTAAGAAATTGATTATATCATCAGACTTCATTATGTATCTCCTTTTCTCTAATATATAATGAACGATTCAGATTGAAGTTAGAATAGTGTCATAAATTGCCGAATTCGTATTATTTGATCATTAACTTTTTTGTAATTAACAGATAGAAGAGGGGAGAAAAATCTTGAAGACACTGCCCACCTACTATCATTATTTGACCGTTTATTTGATTCAGTTAATGGGTCAAATAAATTGCCAGATAGAGGTAAAACTTTACGTGCAAGTTTTGATAAGTCTGAGCATATCGCTTTTTGGAATGTCGAAGCACTACCAATTTTAGAGACCATGCAATTTCGAAAAAGCCTAGGGATCAAGCAAGACCCCCAAGTTTAAAAAATTGGTCTTTCACCATAAATAACATAAAATCAATTTGGGATATTTTGAAGAAAAAAGGTTTTGAATATCCCTGAGTAGGAGGTTGAATCAGGATCATCTTGAAAATGCATTTGAGAAACTAAAAAGCTTTGGAGCACAAAACAATAATCCTTAAAGCCATCAGTTTGTTGGAATATATAAAATTTTACTCTTCAATATGACAGTGTCGATGTATAAGAGTACTTTTAATTGTGAAGAAGATGAATGTGAAAACATGTTCATTAAATTTGAAGCAAAATGTGTGATTACAAATAATAAATAATTTTTTTAAAAAGTTTGAAAATTAGTGTTTTCTTCTCGATATTTAGAGCTTTATAGTATCACATGATGTAAAAACATCGTTTAATATCCAACGAAAAACATCATCGTCATTGTTTTGATGTATGTAAAGCTTCAAACGAAAATGATAAACTTCAACAATGAAAATTTAACATGGTATTTTTGTCTCACGAATTGAAAATCTGAGAGTGAATAATTTTCAGTTTATTAAGTATTTTACGCCTCTTCTGAAACAATAAAATTGGTGTGAAGCATTCGATATAATTTCAAGTCTACCCAGATTTTCTCGTCGAGATAAAAATCTCTCGTAGAATTCTCATTGTTCAAAATACCAATTAAGTAAAACATTCCTGGAACTACATTCAAAATTCCCGCCACAATCCCCGCTTTACGATTTAGTACGATAAGTGGATGTAGGTGGCGCAAAGATTCGTCTCTTTCGGTTAACATTGGCGTGAGCCGTCTATAGATAAGTGGTCTGTGGTTTACCGTCTCGGTTGTCTCTAGTTAAGACGTGTAAACCATAGAGTAAAGATACCAAGCTATCAGCGCTACTTCGTGGTTCAAGTCCCTAACCAAAAAAATATGCTATAATTTACTAAGGCCATTAGGTTAGGAGAGAATCATGAAAAATTTGTAGATTTGCTTTCACGTGGTATTTCTTTGGTTATGTTATGTTATTGTTATGAGGCATGAGGATCAGTATACAATCAAAGATTAATTTGATAAAATGTAGATATAAGTTCAGTTAATAAATAGATACGACATTCGAGCACTTAAATAAATATTCAAAGATGCCTACCGGATCAACTTGTATGATAAAAAACTATAGGAAAAGTAAAAAAGACGATCCTGAATTATCATTATTCCATTTACCGAAGAGAAAGGATGTGTAAGTGTTTACGCATTTTCAAAAAATTACATATTTATTTGGTTCATAGGTATAACTAATATACTCTGTACTTTCAGCGCTGAAAAGTGGATACAATTTGCAGGTCGTAGGAACATAGACCTGAGTAAAAATTATGTGATATGTAGTGATCATTTCTGGAGTGAGCAGTACAAATGTATCCAGCCTCGAAAATTGTTGTTATCAGGAAGCGAAATATGTCGTAATATTCTGGTGGAAAAAGAAAAACACCTGACAGGAGAACACCAAATTTTCATATACTTCAAACAAGGAGAAGCAATAGATCCTGAAAAAGGTTTATTGTTTGCTACTGAAGAGCTTTTCAAGTACATTCAAAAGCTGGAGGTAATTCATAATGAATATTTCCCGGAGCTCCTATGTAGTAAAAATAATAATATATAAGAATTAGTGGAGATTGTCAAGAAGCATGAAATAGGATTCACACTGTGTTCCTCTGAATCCTCAGATAATTTTTTACAGTTATTTATGACGATCAGGTGCCATTAAGGGGTTCGCTTCATCAATGACGAAAAGAAGAAGAGGGTAACTACGAAAAATCAAAAATTAAAAAACATTTGTGATGAATAAACAACCCTGATGCTATTTGTAATTCACTGCTAATTAATTATGTATGAGTTATTACTATGTAATAATATATTTCACTATTTTCATCTAATGACTATGTAAATATGGAGTTTGTTAGGAAATTCTTTTAATTGTATTTCATAAAATTATTATACTCTAGTATTGATCGCTGTTAAATGTTATGTATCTATCCACTATTATTCATTCTAATTGATTCAAAACAATGTTTTGTAGAAGAATAACATACTCGTCACAAAATATGCCATTATATATTTACGTTTTGTTATTTCTTCAAGCTCCAAAACTATTTATTCATGTTCTATTTTCTTATGGATCATCCATTAAAATTTAATGAATCAAAAGCGTGTTTCATTCATATTTATTCTATCAGTACAGTCCATTTCTTGAAAAGTTGTGCCGAGAGAAAGCATCCTGAGCCTTAATCAAAAGAAATGCTTTCTTTTGAGTTCAGGATATTTTTTCTGGGCACTAAAAAAATCATCTTTCATTTCGTATAAAGTAGGAATACCATTTGAATTTCGCGCCTATTCTAACCATAGAGTGAACACATCTCTACTCTATGGTTCTAATTACAGGTTTCCAGCGCCTCCTGATGCCTCAGACCCCGAAACACTACCAAAATCGTGGTCGTTTTTAGCACTAGAATTAGTTCCTCGTTTCCACTCTTGGTATCTTAACTCTATGGTGTAAACATAGTCAGTTAAAGGTTAGAGAAACGTTCCGTGAGATTAATGATGTTTTGGGGGATGGTACTCTCATCAGTTCGAACCGCGGAGGAATGGTTTCGACGATTCAGAGCCGGTGAAAACGACACCATAGATTGGCCAACGGGAATGGTGTAGCGTTCCACCACGACAATGCCAGACCACACACTTCGTTGATGTCTCGTAAGAAGCTACGGGAGCTAGGATGGGAAGTTTTATCGCATCCACCGTATAGCCCGGACATAGCACCAACTGATTACCACCTGTTCCTGTCCATGGCGAACGCCCTTGGTGGTGTAAAGTTGAATTCAAAAGAGGCGTGTGAGATGTAGGTGTCCGAGTTCTTTGCAAATAAGGAGGGAGGGCTTTTACGAGGGAGGTATTATGAAGTTGCCGTCTAGATGGAAACAGATTATCGAACAAAACGGCGCATATTTGAACTAAATCCGATCACTGTAATACTTTTTATAAAGCATTGAATAAAAAGCAAAAAAGCGGAAGGGAGATATTTGACAACCTATTAATATCATTATTTGAGAAATGTTCGAAAACGAGCAAAAATTCCAAATTTATTAATCTTCTAGAGTCTGCTGTTTCGAAGCAAATTTCATTGATAACATTATAACAACTGTTGGAACGCATGCACAATAATGAAAGTGAATTTTACCAACACCCAAGTTATTGATATTTGATATAATCTTGGCAGTCGGTGTCCAATTTCAGTTGAGAATTTTGAAAACATAATTTATATATTAAAATAAACTTTATTTTTCTTCAAGTAATAACGATATGCATAAAGAAGAGAAAAAGGAAAATTTTTTCATAATTTTTCAACACTTATTTCGTAGAGCAACCTGATTTATGCTTTCAAGGAGGAAGAAAGATTGTATAGATCCACTTTATTGAATTTACAATAAACAAATAAATTTATTCAACTACTATTGACTAATAAATTATAATATACAGCAGAAGTTTAATCACAGGTGGATTTAAGAAATACATCATCAAATTGTTGGGGATGATTATTTCAGCGTTTTGTGATGTGAGAAGTAAATGCAAAAGGAGATTATACTCTTTACAAGGAAGAAATTTCTGATGAGATATTTCAAGGGCAATTCTATTAAATAAAATAAAATGGGTTTAAAAAAATCTGTCAATTTCATGAGGGAAACATAACAAAGCATATCCTTAAAATAATGTTAAGCATATGTCCAGAAATAGGTAAAAAAAAAAGAAAACTAAATCTTCTTCATGTAATATTTCTTTGATTTGATGTTTCAGATATTTTTCCCAATTGCTTTGCTTCATTTGAACAACAGAGTAGCAGGGAACTTTTTCACTGTTCACTGTTTTTCATAAATTTTTATTAGGCATACAATAATTAGACTCGTTACTATGATGAAAATTATGAAATCATGTTGAAACGCCTATTTGAGGTTCTTAACAGCTAACTTCCCAGTTTTTGAGCATTTCTGAGGAATACTTCACATTCTTAAAATTTCAGAATTATTAAGAAAATAAGTATGAACTCTGAAGTCAAAACTTCCCAGGTTGAAAATTTGCAATCTGATCACATCCTTTTTAATAATGTTTTAAAATTTCTGCAGTAATTTGTCCAACAATAAAAAATATATATGGTAAAGCTAGGATTTGTATATATTATGCGCGTTTTATTATGTTTGTAACATTAAAAATTTAATAACAAGGATTAATGAGCAGTTAGAAAAAATGTAGAGAAGATGGTACTTAGTTCACCTTGATACTAAGGTGGCGTTGCCCTTTGGAGGAGACTAAGCAGAAACACATGTTGACATTTTTCCCTTACTGCCACTTAATTTCAACCCTTAATCAATTTTTGCTCATTTTCCACATCCTAAACTATTTTAATGTATATCAATTCTTGAAAACTATTGATATTTGGAATATGCTTGCTTGAGTATACATAATCTTACGGGGGCCACTTGTGATCTTAGTCACTTAGCTGATTTCTTTCTGCATGAAGTATTGTTTATGAATATAAAGTTGCAAGAATTTTTCAAAGTATTTCACATTCTTTTTCACAAAATTGAGGAAAACATAAGTGATTCATAAAGAAATGAGAATTAATATATAAAATAATGATTCAAGAAATCTAAATACTGATTTATCGATGGACTTTAGCTGGACACTATTTTTTAGGACATACTGTATATCTAAAGATATGTCTTTTGTTTTCTCAACATCAAGCCTTTGAGAACAACTGATAGACATCATCCCAACATAAAAATTTGAGGTAGAATTTCAATGTCTTTTATAATTGTTTTAAAGATTTGGAAGAAGATTTATATAGTACTGGGCAACCCTTCAATGTCATTCGACCATTCAGTTTTTGCCCAATCTGGAAGAGGAGTTCTGTATTCCCAATCTGACCCTTTATAGGTCCAAGCATGTAAATACATAATCAGATCATGAGGCTTAGGATCCCTGTAGTTCACCTTACATTCGTAGCAATGTTCGTCAGAAGTCAACTTTTCAGGATAAAACATTTTATCTGGGGCGTCATATCCTGTTTGAGTCATTTTACTTTGGGTATTACCTACCTCTGGCTTAATTACAACACTATGAGAAATGTCATTCAGTTTTTCATTATTATTATTAAATGCAATATTTTGTTCTGGATCAGGTATACCACATACATTTTCATTAATTTCACTAAGCAATACTTTATCGACTGAATTGTCCACCAAATTATTCGTGTTTGAAGGAGAAATATCCAAATTTCCATTTTTTTCATCACATATCTTATCCTCTTTTTTTGTATTCAATAAGGACAAATCCACATCACCATCCATTCCTAACCAGTTTTCTGCATTATGTATATTAATGAGGTCCTGAATTAACTCTTCGTCCGTTTTACCACCTATATCGCCTCCTTTACCTCTGAGCGGTCCAAATACAGAGTGATTATATAATGGATCATTCAAAATAGGATACCCTAAATATTGAAGGTGAACTCGTATTTGATGCATTCTTCCTGTTTTGGGTCGACACAACACAATACTGTTTTTGCCATCATATCCCAATCGTTGAAAAAAAGTACTGCATGTTTTTCCCTTAGGAGATACTTTGCACACACCAATTTTATAACTAATCACTTCTATTGGTTCACTACACTCGATGGGTTCTTTTGGAAATTCTCCTTCTATCTTACAAACATAATCTTTCTGAACGATTCTATTACGAATTTGATGTTCCATTTCTCTTGCCTTTTTAGGAGTGCGCCCAAACATTAGTAAACCACTAGTTAATCTATCTAACCTGTGTATAGTCCTTAAATTCTTAAGATTGAATTCTTTAGCAAGAATGAATACTATTGTATTATGTCTATACCTTCCACAAGGATGTACTGGAATAGATGCAGGTTTGTTCACTACCACTAAGTCTTCGTCCAAATGGATGATAGTTACTGGTTGACTTGTCACTGGAACCTCATGTCTGTGCACAACATTTGCTAGCAAATCATTGTGTTTCAACTCATAATCGATAGTCACTTTATTGTAGTTTACTGTAAGACTTCCTGACTCTATACATCTTTGATATTCTTCAGCTGGGTGAGCCCTGAATTCCCTGGAAAACACATCAAGAATTTTTTCTCCAACCCATCTTCCTTTGGTGAATGTGGTGAATGTAAAATAATAGGGATAGACTTTACGTAGACCATCTTCGAAGTAATACGATGTTTCATCATATCGATCATCTGTAAATCCTGGTCTTTTAGCTTTCAAGGCTTTGGTTTCTAGCTTGGCTTTCTTGAGGTCTTTTTTGGATAATTCTTCTTCTGCTCTTCTTTTCTCAGCGGCAATTTTAGAAAAGTCAGGTATAATACAGAACATCATCTTGCCAGAGTCAGTTGGGATCTCATGCGAAGGGGTGTCATCAGTGCTCTCTCTGACTGGGGATAAACAATGGGCTAACACTATTATGTTCTCTGAACACGAAGCAGTATCCCCACACTGAGTACCTACAGAAACTAAACTATTTATAATCCTTTTATTTTTCATCTCCTCAGACATCCTTATTTTTAGTCCATTCGCTTTTTGTCTAGTTGAACTCTCCTCGCAATCTATTACGAAATACAATGCTCGACAATTGTGGAATTTTGCCAAAGACCTGCAGGATACTCTTTGACTAAAACACTGGGAATGTCTTAGAAACAAATGGTAAAGTCCACTATACCAAATGCTTTTCATTCTATCATATTATATTCATGATGAAACGGCACTTTTTCTCATTTATAAAATCATTTGCTTTCAACTTCAATTCAGGTGAAACGAGGTCCTGTTATCTATTTACATTGAAGAGTGTTTTCCGAGTGAACCAGAGATCAAACGATCAAAGCAGACGCGCTAATTGAATTTTAAAACGAAAGTTCAAATCCGTGAAACAGTTGATGGCTAAATATAAACTGATCCTATATACCATCCGTTCTTGAAGTTGTGCACACTACTGATAAAAACAAAACTTGTTGAGCTGTGAGCAAAATTCTAACCGCAAAATTATGTTTTGACTTTACACCATAGACGTTATATACTATGGATATCTAAAATACTGGTGTGTGCACTTGTCAAATTTTGAATGGAAACGTCATTTTACTTTTTGGGACATGGCGACTGTTAGTTTTATATTCACATGAGGGAGCCACAAGGCAATTCATTCATAACATTACATCGCAAACGCTTGTTATTTGTTGAAATTTTAAATCAAGTTAACCTCAAAAATGAAAGATTATTTTATTGCCCTGAAAAATTAACTAGACAAATATTTCATGGTTTTCACCGATTAACTGGCTTTTAAATAAATATTCTTGTAATGCGAGTTCTGGTCACGTAATGCTTTCAATTAGTATGGTTTATCCGTTTTTTTCTAATACATTGAAGTATGATTTTTTTCACTAATACATGGTCTCTTGCTCACACATAAATGTTTTCAATATTATTCTATAAGATTTTACAAGCCTGATTTATGGTAAGTTCATGCTCATTTATGTATGTGTTTTATTAATTTATAAGAAAACAAACATTATTTGTCAACAGAATTCAACCTATAACTTATGAAGTTTTCATATCTGAAAACTTAAACAATGCTTATTGGAAGAAAATTGTGGAAAAGAAAGGTGCTGCTACCTGCTGTGATGTGTTTCACTGCAGGTAATTCAGTTGTTTAGTTTCAAATTTTCAAGTTATATATATATATATATATCAATCAAAGCAGAAAATATAATGGATTGAAACTTTGTCTGAAGAAACATTAAGTTAGAAGTACGTGTCGTCATCGATCATAAGTAGCAGGCAGACTATAGTTTCGGAATTATTATTCCTCATCAGTGTCTAACTATAGTCTGCCTGCTACTTATGATCGATGACGACAGGGTACTCTAACCAAATGTTTCTCGACAAAGTTTCAATTATTTTCATGAAATTCAGATTTATTCAATTATCTTGGTCTTATGACCTTAATTTTTTCATGAGCATATATATATATATATATATATATATATATATATATATATATATATATATTGAAGAAGGTTAGATTCCTTAGAAAATTTCAAGCTATTTTGATGTAACATTTTTCAGTTTTGGTTGGAAAATTCTCTCTGAGCGGGAAAATTCGAAAAAAATCGAAAAAAATCGAAAAAGAATAGAATAACTTTTCATTTTTGGGATTTTTCAAGATGTAAGATTGATGTTTCCACTTTAAAAATCGAAATCGCGATTCATGATACAGGGGGTGAAAAAATCGCTTTCAAAGTTAGAGATGAAAAAATCGTGAAAAATCATTTTTTTCAAATTAGAATCTACGTTGAAAAATAATGTGAGTGTATGCATCACACCCTTGCCTGAAGTGGATATTTTCTGAGTTGTTCACAAAAAACTGTTTTTCGTCTTGAATTTTCAGCTATTTCTTTTCCCTTCACGCCAAAAAGATGAAATTTTCAGGAACTGTTATTTGAACCATGCTGTAGATTTTTCACCCCTTCTTGAAACCGACTTCAAGTTACTATTAGGAGAACCATGGCAAACTCTCGCAGTTATAACTAGAGAAGATACTCAAAGTTTTGACCGTTAATTCCTAGACATTTATTTATACGTCTCAGGAATGCTTCGTGCGTTGCTCTTCTTATTTCATCGGGAGGAAGAGATCTGCAAAAGTGTTTAAAAATCAAATTGAGTTTCAAAACTATGAATCTGAAAATCTAAACAAACCTGAACGCATTTCTGACTTGTTCGATGCAGTCCTCTTTATCAATCAGGGGAGTTGAGTAGACAATATTGTTTATCCTACCCCAAACTAAAGGAGTTAAATCGGGAGAACGTGGTGGCCAAAGATGTGGACCATTGTTCGCCACCCATCGATTTTCAAATAGCCTGTATAGGATATTTGACACATTGAGTGAATTGTGTGGAGGCGCGCCATCTTGTTGATACCATAAGTCATTATGGTTCTGTACTAGCGGCTCAATTATTTGAGTCAATATGTCAGAATATCTATCTCCTAAGGAAGAACATTCTTTAAATAATGCAAACATGTGTAGTGTTCTATCATACCAGTTAAAGTCCCATCATAAATGTGAACATCGAGAATTGCATTATTTTTGATGGCGCAAAAAACATTGAAACTCCAGGTTTCTTGAAAGTTCCATTGTCTGAAGTGGTGGTTGTTCTCTTCATCCCAATAATGACTGTTATGCCTATTGAAAGAACCATTCTTTGTGAATTTAGATTCATCTGCCCAAATTATACAGTCCAAAAAGTTTTCATTCTCTTGAAATCGAATCATCATAGCTTCGCAAAACTCTGTTCTCCTGACGAAATCAGTTTCCTTCAAATACTGTACCCTATTGAATTTATATGGGTGCATTTTATGTTTTTTTAATATTCTCCAAACACTCGATTGAGATAATCCCAGAGCAATCTCGGCATCTTTGAGAGAATTTTGAGGATTCACACGAAAATATGCAAGAACTGTAATTTCGTTGTTCTCATCTTCTACTACACTTTTTTCTCTGTGTATAGTTTTCTTAACGAAAGATCCGACATTTCTCAAGTTTGTCATGGTTCTGTTAATGGTATCTCTCGTTGGTCTGGGTCGGTCAGGAAATCTCTCAATGAACAGTCGAATCGTTCTATCTACAACTTTATTACATTCTCCACGAAGTAGAATGAGATTTAAATAATCTTCATTGGTAAAATTAGGCATAGTGATCGATTTTATAACTTAATACGAATTATCACCAAATTAATAGTAAACACAAAATGCTACTGAATAAAGAGGAATTGGGCAGATGTAATTAATGATATCTATCATTGAAAAAAAAAGAATGTAAAACATGGTAAGTTTTTGCATATGGTTCATAACTAATTATTTATTTATCACTGGAGAGAAAACCGATGGCCGATTAGTTGAAATAAAGAGGTTTCCGATACAAATTCGAATCCAAATTCGCCATCTGTACCTGTAACAACCTGTAACTTTTTTCTCTTGCATATTAGGGTAGTAAAATCTAAAACATGGTTTAAGTAACAGTTCCTGAAAATTTCATCTTTTTGGCGTGAAGGGGATAGCTGAAAATTCAAGACAAAAAACAGTTTTTTGTGAATAACTCAGAAAATATCCACTTTAGGGCAAGGGTGTGATGCATACACTCACATTATTAAAAAAAAAAAAATTCCATCCAAAAACCTCGAAGTTATTCTTGTTTCAGCGGAGCTCTATTTTCGATTTTTTTTTCGAATTTTGCCGCTCAGCGAGAATTTTCCAACCAAAAATGAAAAATGTTACATCAAAGTAACTTGAAATTTTCTAAGGAATCTATTTCTGCAATAAAAAAATGGTGTTGTTATTTGAAAAACGGAAGTTGACGTCATTTCCGGAAAAACAGGAGGTGCTCATGCCTTGAAAATATTTTAGATTTCATCAGCATCGTTAAATACAGATATGTGATGAATTTCATGAAAATACGTTCAGTAGTTTCCCGTATAAATATGGGTGAGGTTCCTCGTGAAAGACCCTGTATATTTGGCACACTGAAAGTTCGTGAATTCTCATGCGCAGCACTAGACTGTCCACATAAAATACAAAAACGTATTATAAAAAATGGATAATCAATTTTCACACACTTCTGTACAAAAATTCCGAATAACGCAATAAATAATTTATTCTAATCAGAAACTGACATTCGAACAGATTTGAGTGGCGCTACCTGGCGGGGGGAGAATGAAAGAATCGCCATGTCGACAAACCTGTAAAACAAAATCGGAGGAGTGCACACACCAGTATTTTAGACATCTTACCATGTACAAAGTGTCTTCTTGCTTTTGTTAAGATTTCGTCCCGGTCATAGACGTTATATACTATGGACCGATAATGAGAGAGAGGTCCTAAATACGAGAGTGATAGAACCTTATAGGCAGCCTGTCAACCCTGATTTTCAGCAATTCCTTTTGTTTACATCTATCTGAAATCTTATCAATCATGATTGTGATAGGTTGCCCTTATCTTTTCTCTTTGTTCGTACCGATGAAACGCAAGATCGTCTCTCTCTAGTGTCTACCGCAGAGATATAGAGTGGGGAGAATACGCTTCTACCACTGCGCATCCAAAATTGGTGGCTAAATTCTTATGTCAAATTTCGACCATTTTTATACTTTCGTAGTCAGCTGTTCTAGGTTGACATACTTGTCAGGTGAATTACAAATTGCCCGAATTTTACATTGTGCTGATAGATACTTCGATACTTTCAACATGTCTTGTATTGTTAAAACGTGTAAAAACTATAAAACAAAGAAGGTCGAGGGAATATCATTTTATACGTAAGTTTTTATTGAAATTATCCGACTGATCATACCGCATGGCATTGTTTATCTGCTCAGTGGCGTGTTGTTTACTTTCCACAGTAATATGATTCTTTTTAGTTTCCCAAAATCAGTTGATATGAGGACTGATATTCTGAGTATAGATTCTGAAGCTAAAGATTTATCTAAGAAATTGATATGCTCTATACATTTCATTTTCTTTTTAATTTTATACCAACTATCCCTCAGGTACACTGCTTTCTACGCCAATGAACCGAAAGTATAAAAATGGCGGACGAAAAATTAGCCACTTCGCTCATCTCGAAGATCGTTCTCCCCACTCTATATCTCTGGTCTACCGGGACGAAATCTTAACAAAAGACAGAAGACACTTAGTCCATAGTATATAACGTCATTGTTTAAAGAGAACATAGTTGTTTATTCCAGTAATAATTTTCTTGGACAAAAATGGACAACATCGCTAGATGGCCCCACTCTTGAAGTGTTCCTGATCCAACTTATTTCATATAGAGTTTGAAAGCGGATCGCAATATCTATTTACCGATAGATCGCTCTAGCGCCAAACTAGATTTGTTCACGTCAGATAATACGTTCCCTCTCTCTCTCCTAAAATTTCGTACATTTCTGACCACTTATTTATGACTTAAGGCATTGTTCTCTATAAATAATGTGGAAGCGAAAATTTATATAGGGTGTTTCAAGTTCGAGTGCCTATTAAGCGTTTCTGCGAGGCACTCGACCTATTTAGAATCTTTTGAGAGGAAATGAAATCAATCGTTCTAGATGGAGCCATTGAAGATGATATGATTGATATTTACCTACATCTTTTGATTCACTGCGGGTGTATAAAAAATTTGTAATTTTCGAAAAAAACAAACTGCAATATTTTTAAAACACTTCGTATCGTATAATAGAATTAATTAAGTGTTTTCGGATGTGGGTCCATCTAAAACCAATGTAAAAGAGGGGATCTCTTACGGAAGTAAATTATTTCTTCTATATCCTCTAATGATTTCTACTGGTTTTAATAAGGTCAGCATTCTTGTTTTATTTTCTATGTATAGATCTTCGTAATTTGGATTGTTAAACTTATTATGTACATTGTAGGTATGCCGTTTCCTAGAATTCTGCCTATGGTATATGCCATATTTAAGTTTGAACATTTTATGATTTTTTTCATTCAAACCATATTTTCTGGAATGTGAACATCTCCTTTACGTATTTGTGATATTTTTGTCAGGTCAGTGTGTTACTGTGTTTAATTTTGAAGGTAAGTTAGTCGTTTTTAATTAGAATTTAAGTTATTATATTTGAATAAAAAGAATGTTCCATAATATAAGTGCTGCACAGGACTTACATTGTAATTAATGCGAAGGGCGGGCATGTTCAGTATTTAATTCAACCGTATGATTTGTCATGGTTTTATTTTTCAGTTAAAAGAATATTTCTTGGTATTGCTATCCATCCATATATTCAAATAATTTACAACTTGAAGTCCTGCTTATTTATTATGAAACAGTCTGTATACTTAAAACATTTGCGATGTTGTAAACTTCATTGCTATTTTCAGGATATATAGATTATCTCTGAACCATTTTTCAATTTACTCTCATTTCCGAGAATATGTCGAATAATTTAGATTATGCAATTACCCTTGTGGTTACAGACTTAAAGACCGATAACAAAAGACTACACAATTGCATATGTCCGGAGCTAATTACTTTACAACTTATTCAGGTACTAAATTTGTATTGTATTGATAATCCAAGTACAGTCTGTATTTATGCAAACTATAAATTATGGATTAAAAGTATTTGGTGCTACTGTTGTTAATTCAGGAAGATTTCACAAATAAATTTCGAAAGATAGTTACTCGCCTTACTAAAGGGATTGGATGGCAGCTCACAACGCCATCTATTAGAACTTAATTGCAAATGCGAAATTAAGGCCCATGCAAATACGCCCTCACAGGATCAGTTAGCAACTAATTGGCCCGGTGAAAAGTTTTCTACTTTTGTTATGAAACCATATTCCTAAGACGTGAAGAGTGAATAATCTGAGATATTAAGGCATTATTGTGTGAATTCTTTTTTAGGTCAGGTACAATTCGAAGTATAACTCAGGTAAACAGAGTTCGTTTATGATTTCCGATTTACCAGAAACAGAGAATACATACAAATAACCGAAAATAAGGGTAACTTATTTTTAATAAATTCCAAGTTGAATATTGTGAAAAATAGCTTCATAAAATATGACTAAAAAAATTTCAATTGTGTCTTTGAAGTTATGTCAGGTTTGGAAAAATTGATATAGAAAAAAATTAAGACTCTAGGGGTGAGCCGGATATTTGCGACAAGTAGTATGAATAGAAAAAGGAATAATTTTCGTATAAAGTTTTAATAAAAATATATTGATTTCTATAATATTACAAAACAATATAAAAACGTGTAAAATACAATAAAGAGTAAGTAAAATAAATAATGATTATATTCCATTAATAATTATAAATGTAGCAGATTTGATAATCTAATATTTTTAGTATTTGGTGTTATCAAGTTGTTTGTTATATTTTTGCAAAATTTATAAATGAGTGTTCTCATTAATAGATCTAGCACATTTGATCTATACTCTTGGCAAGAGCTCGAATGGTCCATTATGGTTGGGTTGACTGAAGGTGTTTCAGAAAACGCCTTCTTATAGGATAAAGGACTTTGCCTGCAAAATACTTGTCAATATTTTTTTCGAACACTTTCTGTGCGGGTACAAAATTAGGAGTAATAATAATCACCCGCTTAATGGAGAGAAGCGCACTTCCTGAGTCGCTGGTTATACTATAAGAGTAGATCCAAAAATTATCTTTGGTAGAAAAGATGTTTGCAATGTGAATAAAACAAGTTTGTAACAAAATTTATGTAATCACAGATAAGAAGAATTAACAAGGTTCGGCACTTGAGAGTTTATATTCACAGAGAAGAGTTTTTAAATTTCTACAAAATCCAAGGATTTGAACTTCTTTGCTCAATCTTGGGCACTTCTGGTAAGACTAGAAAATAGAAAGATCTGACCTTATTTTCCTGATATGAAATTCTCCACAGCTGTGCTTCGTCGAGGGTACAAAATAAGGGGCAGGTACTTTGGATGAAACTTCCACTAACAAATTGTGGCTTGGCAATATGCAACTGGTTCACAGATTCACAAGTCACAACTTTCTTGTTTCACTTGGGAGGATTGCAGCTGAATAACTCAGATTCACAATGTACTAGGTTATCTAACTGACCCAACTGGAGAAAATGTATAACAGAGAGATGATATTAAACTACGAGGAACTTTTAGAGTTTACACGTTATGCGCTGCTGAAAACTAACTGGTAGAACTGACCACACTGGTGGTCAAACTAGAACTGTACTGAGAGAGGGTTCTTGAATAATTGAAAGAAAGCAAACGTATCGAAAGTACTGATAGCTGAGCTTAGGGATTCCTAAAATTCCGTCCGATAGAAAGCATTCTTGGAAGTAACGGCCGCTGCCCTAAATTCCAAGAACTGTCCTTTGTTGCGAGAATATCGCAACACTTTCATTTTCAGCTTAGTAAATTTTTTCATCAAATTAGTTGGGTATTTTAATCCCCCCGTGGAGTTCAATTTATAGTTCTTGAAGAATATCAAAATTTCATCGGTTTCCACCATATCTTCTGTATCCTCCAAAAGAATGGAACATTCTTTACAGTTATATTGGTTGAGTACAATACATTTTGCACCATATTAATATTGAAGGCGTCCTTGAAGGACCTCACAGTCGGATTTCTGTTATAGTCAGCGTTTTGTCTATATATGGAAAATTGATTTGCCAGAGGGTCTTGTATTAACCTGCCGGTAAATAAATATGGAAATCCCTCCTTTTTCTGCCGGACTGACAGCTCCGTAACAGCATTGATGGTAAGAAAGAATCCGGTCTTGTCTCCTTTCCATTTTTATTTATTTTCTTGAGGCCCTTCAGTAGATTGTAACCCTTATCGATAGCCCCCAAAACCAATGGATTTTGGTTCGATAAGGGCTTACTACAAGTATTAGATGCTATTTTTCGGTTGCGTTGCTATTCAGTGCATCGAACAAATTATTCATCGTTTCCACAAAATTTGCAGTATTCAAAGCAGTATGAGAATCCATTTGTCCGGTTAATACTGCTGTATTTATAGCTGCCGCAACGCTATGCCGCTAACCACATATTCATTTTCTGAAATGAATTCGGGTTCAAATGTGCATCAGTTAGCCTTGGAAGTGCTCTGTCAAATTTACTTCTCAAGTCGATGTTGTAGATGCGCTTTATGCCCTCAAACTTAATGAACTCACCCTTCAGTTATCGATGAAACGTATTTTTTTTCATCGGACGACCAAATTCTACATGATCGCAATTGAATTTTTACTAAAGTTCTTGAAATTCAGGTAACGCACTGTCCACATGTGTTTTCACAGAAAGCTTAAGTTTCTGTATTCTTTTATTAGCCGCTTTCGTTTTGGTATTAATTTTTTTTAGCATTGAGACTCAGTTTCTTTTCCAACGATTTAATTGTTTTTCCAAAGATTTCTCTCTTGTTTGCTCATCGAATTTATCTGTTGTTGGAAGATCTATTGATTGCATTACCCAAGATATGTCTTCTGACGGATTGTTTTCATTTGAAACAGGCGAAAGACAACGTGAAGTATCATGATGTTTCAACTTTCTCGCGGCAGGATAAACCTTTCTATTCCTATCACTGGATGTAAATTTAGGAGTAAGATCAATTCGACCTCACCGAAGTATTCAAGTGAAATTGTATTCAATGGGAGTTGTACGGAAGTTTGAAATTCAGCACTGAAATGTTTATCACATAGAAACCGTTGTTTTAACGATTTTAGGCTCAAGTTTTCCAAACCAATATTACCTAGAAAAATTAAGCAAATTGATATCTTGTTTCCAATTATCGTAATCGTTTAGAACAATATTGATAAAATAAAAGCTCACCTGAAATGAAAATCCACTGTTGGCAATTGCTAGGATATCCGACAGGAAAATCAAATCTCCTCATGTTTGGAGTGTGCCTGTATGGGGCTCCACAATTAAAATAGGCGCATTTCTTCCCACACATCTGAAAGATGATTTATGATTATTTTTGAACAAATTGGTCTCTTAGAAATGCCTTCAAATTTAGCATTTATCTAAAAAATGTAAAAAGCACTGATGTGAGGTCAGGCATTTTGATTAATATTACGCCAACTGACACTGATTAATGTGCCCGGCATTTGTCACTCGAATATCGATCTGTGATGGCCATAGTTCAGAGAAAATCACGGGACTTCATGTCATTTCTCTTCTCTCTTGAGTAAATGTAAAAAATGATCATATCTTTTGATGGAAAAGAGCGACGACAATGAAATTTGAGGATGAGTAAGATATCGATCATCTCAATATATTCACGAATTTTTATTGAAATCCTAAAAATATCTTGCGAGATAGTGAGTATTGAAAAATTTTTTTTGGGAATTTTCTTGGGTGATGATTTCTGCAAAATTTTGTAGCAGCCTCCCTCAACAATATTTCAAGTATCAACTCAATCGGATGGATATTCTAGTTGTTATTGAGGAAACAAAATTTCAGATGCTCATAACTACTGAACCATCCGACGGATTTGGCCCAATAACGAACTTGACCGAGATATTTGGACAATTAACCTATTCTGAAAGTATGAAAACTCTAACTCGTCTCTTTTGGATGCTAGAGAGGATACGGCCGGGCGGACGGCCGGACAGACTTAACTTTCTGAACGGATTCTTCATCAGGGACTCGAACCAAATCGATTGAGACCATTTTCGGCTCGATATTTCAAAATTGCAGACATTTGGGCAAAATGATAGGCACTCTGTTCGGGTGAACAAGAGCGCCAAAAAGATTACCAAAGTAGTTTCACCGGTGGTCTACGGTTTGCGAGACGGATCGGGCAAGAGATTTCAGAAATTCACGCTTATTCTTTTTTTTATTTATTCACATTTGTTTAAGGTATTCTGCAGCTGTAATGGAAAATGTGATACTTCTCGCTACAGTTGCAAAAAGCAGGACTGAAATGTACAAGGTTCTGCAAAATGTGTAACGGCATAACTTGTGAAAATGTCTCTGACCTGATAAACAGAATATAAATGAACTCTGATGTCGATGAAGACGAATGGGATCTAGATGACGGTGAGGAGATGATATTGATGCATTTAATTGAAGAATTATTAGTAAAAATGAAAAAACAGTTTTTCCTGATATTATTCAATGCAGAAACTTTAATTATTATTCATTAATGCCATGGCTCTTCAAATAATTACTACAGTTTTTAATTAAACTCTTTTATCCCATTACTATGAATAAATTTCTTTCTTTTCGAAGAATTACTATTACTATCACAAACATACCTACCTCCGTCTGAATTATTATTCGTATATCGTATGCATCTTAAGGAAATTCAGCTAGGAATTTGTTCATAATTGCGGCTGAAAACTATTTTAGTTTTGAATTAATAAAATTTCAATTTCAATTTCGTCAAATTACAAAATTTCCTTTTTATAATTCATCCAATTATTGACTTTTCTATTTTTCATATTACTTCTAGCCTCCATTGAAGAATCTATATCGCCTTCGCTAGCACATCAGATTAGAAAACCGAACATCATTTTACCCAAACTGTCCGTTTCCAAACAGCTCAACATTATATGATAGGGTTCCATGTAATAAAAGCAATACAATAACAAAACGAGTAGAGTCCAACTCTGGCGAATATCTTCCAGATGTTTGGTTCGGCCTTAACAGGTAGTCATTTCATCGAGCGCCAAATTTAAAATTGTTGGTATTGCGCTACTAAAGAAATACGCTGTTTATCAGTATACAAATTCACTTTCGAGAACGCTAATTATATAATTTGGACTAGAATTTTCCGCTCTACAACTTTTGTTTAAAACATTTTCTTACTAAACCTTTTAATTCGCGAAAATATCAGAAAAACCCCATTTTCTCTATATTTTCAAGGATTTTTCAATGTTCCTGAAAATTTTAACACCTGCATTTTTGACCATATGCTTCTTTCATTATAACAATCAACATATCAAAAATGCAGCTCTTTCCGAGAAAAAGTTATTTCAGCCCTTCCTTTACTGGACTATTTCAGGGTTAACAAATATATTGAAGGACTCTTTTTAACCATTTAATTTGTGTTAAGGCATATTCATATAAAAGACCTGAAGCCCGCTAACGCTTCCTATGTTTCAAACGCGTCGCCCTCCCAAATGAACGCATAGTGCGCGTCTTTTCCCCCATGACAGTAGTGCGCGTCACCGCCCTCCCAAATGAACGCATAGTGCGCGTCCTTTTGCTCACAAGGCATTAGTACGCATCGCCGCCCTCTCAACGGAACGCAGGGTGCGCGTCACAAACGCCGACAAACAGTAGAGAGACTGGCTAATTGAGGCTAAGATTTTCTCTTATGTTGTTGATTTAGGCTAAGATTTTCTCTTATATTGTTGATTTAGACTAAGATTTTCTCTTGGGTTTTATTAGGCTAAGGTCTTTTCTTCTTTTTTGGTCAGGAAGGAAAGAGAAAAAAAAATTCTTTTTTTTTATGGAAGTAAGGGGAGAGTGTAACGAAGTAGTTTTATTTACGTGGCGTAAACCTGTTGACCTCGATCGAATCCAGCGAGATCACGCTGAACAGTGGTCATTTCCACCTCCATCTGCAGTGCGCACGGCGCATGTTAGTGGGGAGGACGAGAATGGTACTTATAGGCGAGTCGAGCACCGGGAACGGCAGTTCCTTGGTCGGCGAGACGCGAAGCAGAAGAGCTTCCACCGTTCAGTTCCAGCCAGTGTTAGTAGTGAGTGCAGTGGTAGGCAGAATTAGCAAGGTAGGAAAGGGGTATAGAAAGGGGACCGGAGGACCACTGGTGGAAGACGAGATTCCAGGAGGTGAGTGTGAGGTTCGATCGTTGAGACCGAACGACGGCTGCAGGAGGGCGTTCAGGGCATCACGTCCTTCACGAGTCCTTTAGCCGGTATTGCGGATCCGACATCTGGGTGCCGAGATGAGCAAACTCAATCTTCCCTAGGTGGTGGGCCGTTTTACCTCGGCGGACTCCTGCTGTCCATCTCGCGGAGCTGACGTTGATGCACGAGATGAGCAAGCTCAATCGTGCTTAGACCGAAGTTTTCCGTGACGTGGGCTGTTGCGCGGCTGGCACTGGGTTGGCCCGATCTTTGAGGGTGCGGGATTCGACACGAGTGTCGGCTGGGTCCTGTAGCCGGTATTGCGAACCCGACATCTGGGTGCCGAGATGAGCAAGCTCAATCGTCCCTAGGTGGTGGGCCGTTTTAACTCGGCGGACTCCTGCTGTCCATCTCTCGGAGCTGACGTTGATGTGTGAGATGAGCAAGCTCAATCGTGCTTAGACCGAAGTTTTCCGTAGGGTGGGCTGCTGTGCGGCAGGCACTTGGTTCGACCACGACCGTCTTAACACATGGCCCGGCTATTGGTAACACGGCAACACTGTACTGGGGTATCTTACCCACACGAAACGCAGGGTACTTCCCGCGTTTTTGTAATGTCATCTTAGTTTAGTTTGTTTTTTCGGGTAATCTATGTGAAAGATTAGCGAATTTTCGCGATTATTCGAGTGCCGTGAACAGTGAAAGTGTTTGTGATATCAGTGTCAGTAAATCTACATTGGAATAACTTTTTTAAATTGGTCTTTTGGTAAATATCTAACCTAAATATTCAATTGGACTTGAGATCATTCGTGTCCAGAATGGTCAAAACGTGTTGTATTTCATCCTGTAAAAGTAATAATCCGTCTACAAAAAAAGAAGGATATTTTAGTTGTTTTAGTTTCTCGAAAGACGAAAAACTTAAGCATTTATGGAGGAGGGCCATTCTGCGAGATTTCATTCATTAATAGTTTTGTTTGTGAGAACATTTTGATTCCGACGATATAATTAAATTTGATAAACATTTGCAAGCCGATGGAACCATTAAATTACTTTCTTTAAGATTCCCAAACTTGAAAGAAGGCGCTATCCCAAAATTTTTCCAAATTTACCGTCATACCTTTCGAAACAAAATCAAATAAAAAGGACCGATCCTCAATGTAGAAGGAACGCAATTTTAACTAGGAATAATAATAAAGTAGAAGATTTTTTGAGTTCTGATTTGATCAAAGATTTTAAAGACTTTCTTGAAAATTATTCGGCTAAAATTGATATATCTGGTTGGGAAATTGAAAATGCGATAACTCAGTCTATTTCTATATTTTAAATTATGAAAAATCATTATCGGTTGAAATTTCTATACAGATTAGTGAAGCTCTCGAGATTAAAATATGTCATAAAATTGTCTAATTTCCGAAAATTACCTAAAATGGATACTTCCTCCTGATCTAATTCTCAGCAGATGGTCTCAAATTACAAATTTGCTCTCGTTATAAAAAATGTGTCTAATGAGAAAACAAGTAAATTTACATCAGATTTATTGGGAGATTTTTTGACCTCAGAAGCATTTTTATCAGATGAGAATAATGAAAATTTTGACCAACTACGGCAGCTAGAAATTGTTACTGATGAATTAGAGGCAAATAAGTCGAAATATTTGTTATATATACATGTATAGAGAGTTTTATTTGAGTTGATTTTATTTTGAAAGTTATATTTGAATTCACATTTTATGGCGAGAGATGGTCATACACCTCCCCGTGGTTCTTGCTGGACAATAAATTGAATAAAACATCATCCAATTTACTTTAATCTCAATTTTGATTTGTATTCGTATTCAATTTATTGACTGAGTACTTCCATCCTATTTTCAGATATTCATCGAAAAACACATTTAATGACATAAGAAAATGAAATGGTACGTTCGAAACATCGTATCTCTCAGCTAAGCGTATACCTCCCTGACGTCGACTTTTGCGGCGTTGCCGCTTCAGGCGCCAGGCCATGTGTTAAGACGGCCCTGGTTCGACCTCGGCCCTGTCGTCATCGCGGGTGGACGCGCGGTGGTTTGCGCATGCGCACACCATACCGCCGGTCACTCCGATTTGGGCTGGGCCTTGGCAGTTCTCTTCGAGGGGTTCTGTTGCACGCGGACACTAGTAGCGCAGTGCGGAACCGTGCCCCAGGACCCCCTCCGCTTGGATGGTCAATGTTGGCCTGAGTGAGGCTTTGGTTTTCGCCCCCCCCCTCTCGCTTTAACCCCGAGACATTCTCATTTTTATCACACGGCCTTAGTCATTTTCATGCGTGAGTCATTTTCATCTTCATCTCACGGCCGTGTTCGACTTTCATGCATAAGCAATTTTCTGTTGAGCGACTGCCTTATCTATTCTCTATAAGGACTGTTGTACCTGATATGAACTGTTGATTTGTTTTAAGGACTGTGAGACCTATTATTTTGTTTATTTGATATGAATAGAGAGTATGTTTTTAGTTAATCGAGTGTTTTATTGGTGACACCTCCACCTCCAACAGCTACCCACTTCATTCTCCGCTGGAGTCTGCCTAGGCTCGAGCTTCTGGACATTCCGGAGGAGCTCGATAGGTGAGGGTGACGCCCTCAGAAGCAAATAGTCTGGCGCCCGAGTTTACTTAAATAAAGGAACTGCACGTAAGGGCGTTACATTTCTCGATTTAACAAAACGAACCGTTATTCTAATAACGAAATACTGGTTCTATTTTATATACATGGTGAATGTGACAGAATTATTAGAAGAACCTGCCGGGCCTTCAACGAGAAGTATCCCCATTTACCTTCCATGACGGAGAAGATTAGAAAATATGTTTCAAACTTTCAAAGTTTTGGATGTGTAAAAGCCCCTAAAGAATACAAAAGAAGGGTAGTTGATGATGAGGAAAATGAAATTAGTGTTTTGACTTATTTCGAAGCGAATGAAAATGCATCTATTCGAAGTGCAGCTCATGAAATCGATTAAAACAGAAATTCAGTGCACCGACCGAATTTTGAAAAAACACAACATGCATGACTACAAATATGAGAAAGTTCATGCATTAGAACTAGGTGACTACATAAAAAGGTTACATTTTTGTAGAGGAATATTAGAAAAACTTGAAAATGATGAAAATTTTTTGAAAAAGATCATTTGGACAGACGAAGTAAAATTCAATAATGAAGGACTATTTAATAGAAAGAATTGCCACATTTGGAGAAGTGAAAATCCTCATAGAAAGACAAAGAAACCCCCAGAACAAAATTTTAATGTGTTTGCTCTTTTGATGATGAATAAAGTGAGGTACTACATTTTTGAAGAAAATTTAAATACAGAAAAAATTTTTGGAACTCCTGAGAAATTTTGTTTCTGAGTTTTTGGATATTATCACTATTGGATGGGGCAATTGGATGGGCACATAGTTCGCACGAGGTGTCTGAAGAACTGAATGCAATGTTTGGTAATCGGTGGATCGTACGCTGTTCTTCACTGTTTTGGCCCCCACGATCCTCCGATCTTACTCCCTTAGATTTTTATTTATGGAGTAGAATAAAAAACATTGTCTATGAATCTCCTATTGAAAGCAAAGAAGATTTGAAACGGCGTGTGGAGGATGCTTTCCACTCACTAAAGGGGGAGGAAATTGAGCGAGCGACTAACCGAGGTCTTTCAAAACGTATTCGAAAGTGTGTGGAACAAAATGGTTACCATATTGAAACTCTTACCTGATCATTTATATTGTCAATTTGATTTTTAATGAGTTATATGACGGTAATGGTGACTTGGAGTGCAAGAAAAAGAAATTAAAGCCCATATCAGTAAAAATTTTTTGAGCGGTGGCGCCATCTACACCGAAAACATGCCAAACACCCTTAATTCTTAAGTTTTTTGTGTTTTTTAGAGAAATGATAGATGTCTGGCACTTGTTATTATTTTTCTGTATCAGTTTAGATGCCTACCGTTAATTAAAAAAAAAATTGATGCAAATCGGTTGATTGGTTTTGGCGCTAGACATCACTATGCATCATATTATTATAATAGATTCTTTGTATTCCAATATAATAACTTGAATTATATTTAAAAACGACAAACTTACCTTACTTACTTGCCTTACACAGTAACACACTGATCTGACAAAAAATCACAAATACGTAAAGGAGATGTTCACATTCCAGAAAATATGGTTTGAATGAAAAAATTATGGAATGTTGAAACCTTAATATGGCATATACCATAGGTACCATAGGCAGAATTCTAGGACACGGCATGCCTACAATGTAATAAGTTTAACAATCCAAATTACGAAGTTCTATACATAGAAAATAAAACAAGAATGCTGACCTTATTAAAACCAGTAGAAATCATTAGAGGATATAGAAGAAATAATTTACTTCCGTAAGAGATCCCCTCTTTTACATTGGTTTTAGATGGACCCACATCCGAAAACACTTAATCAATTCTATTATACGATACGAAGTGTTTTAAAAATATTGCAGTTTGTTTTTTTCGAAAATTACAAATTTATTATACACCGCAGTGAATCAAAAGATGTAGGTAAATATCAATCATATCATCTTCAATGGCTCAATCTAGAACGATTGATTTCATTTCCTCTCAAAAGATTCTAAATAGGTCCAGTGCCTCGCAGAAACGCTTAATAGGCACTCGAACTTGAAACACCCTATATAAATTTTCGCTTCCACATTATTTATAGAGAACAATGCCTCATAAAGTAATTACAGAGATGTGTTCTGTGCAATGCCTTAAGTCATAAATAAGTGGTCAGAAATGTACAGAATTTTGAGAGAGAGAGAGAGGGAACGTATTATCTGACAAGAACAAATCTAGTTTGGAGCTAGAGCCATCTATCGGTCAATAGATATTGCGACCCGCTTTCAAACTCTATATAAAATTCATTGGATCAGGAACACTTCAAGAGTGGCGTACTGGAGTAAGCAACTATCTAGCAATGTTAAGTGTCTGTCTCTTGTTTTTGTCCAAGAAAATTAGTACTGAAAAGAGTAAGCAACTATGAATTGTCGAAAATTCTCTTTAAACAATGCTAATATCATTGTGTAGACTTATACTCAATGCTTATATATAAGAAATAAAAACTACTTATCACAGAACGCTAATATACAAGAAATGATATGTCCTAACTAATTTATAACACAAATCGGCCGCCAGGTCTGATAGTACAGGAACGAACTGGCGGGAAATTTGAATTAATATAGCAGCGGGAATTTTAAATTTTCTCAAGCATTTTTTGGTGAATATGCACTGAATTATGCCGTTCATGTGTTTGGGTGTCATATGAAATTGATTCCAAAACTGAATAGACTATAAAATTCTTTGAATTCAGGTCAGGGATAACTAAATTAATCAGAATAAAAGCGAAGTTATTATATGATATGAACATTATGAATAAAATAAAAAGAAAACTTGAAATGAAGACTAGAAAAACAAAGGATACTGAAAATATCCAAAACTAAATAAAAAAAGAATATTTTCTTCATTATTGCAACAGGATTATTTTATGAAATTTTGAAAATCATAACATGACATCAACCATGAATACCAACTATTCAGAAGCATAAAGGATTGATAGGAACAGTTGAGTCTTCAGACGTAAAAACTATAGAAAGATCCTAAGATGACAAGCTAGTCTCATTTTATTTATTGGGCCCAAAACCGTTTATTTATTCGACGCCGGGTAGATTAACCCTCTTGACGTTCCCAAATTGAAGGGACATGTTTCGATGAAGTTTTTGAATATTTATTGAGTACCAAGTGCGACTCGGATGTGTTATGTTAAAAGGTTTACATGTGCATCTCAAGAGTTGAGAAAGATAAGAGTTATGACGAAGTACCCTGAGTGCAGTGGTGGGAACTATACTAAGCCCCATTCGTTTAAAGCTGACCAATGAGAGTGTTTAGGGATGTACCTTAAAAATTATAAAAGTTCCTGGAGACTGAAGGTTTCCATCGAAAGACACTCTAAGTTTAGACGCTCATAAGAACGGTAACCTTCGAGAAAAGACGAAAGACGAATAGACGTTTCGCTAGTTTAGAACTTTAAGCCGAAATTAAGAACTTAACGATCTTTGTAGAATTTAGACGAAGAACTCAGTATCGGCCTTTGTATTTATACAGGATGGCCATTTGAAAACGAAACAGACGAGATTACAGACGAAATAAGTTTTTTCGATAGAAATGTTGGATAGGTCGATTTCTGTTTCGAGAGGGACAACTTAAGATGTAGGTTACGGACGCATAGCGCTTCAACCCTTGCTGTTACAACCCCCACCCCCAATTTTTGAATAGGGAAGATGGGGTGAGTAATACCTCAATTCAAAGGTATTTTTATACTGATTGCAGAACAGTAATTGTTTTTTCATTTTATGCATTAGTTCTCGAAATATTCATGCGTTAGTTAATTTTATCATTTAAATTAATTTTTTGCGAATAATTGACATTTCGTGCTTCCGAAACACCAAAATTTCCGTACTTGTATTTGAAATTGCAAAACATCTACCACTGGGCAAATGAAGTCATACCGTACGTGTTAATGCTACTAGGGTCAGATGTTCGACTAGCTGTTTTATTCACTGAAATCATTCTCCAACTGTACGGTATCAGAACGATTTGAAGTATTGATCTAAGAAATAAGACTTTTCAAAGTAAAGTAAATAATTTATCAAAAACTCACATCAATTATTTAAATATTCAAATTGTTCACCATAAGCTTCCATACAATGAAATAAGTTTTGTTCGAAACGATGGCGCACGTTTTGCAGCATTTCTGGAGTGATTTGACGACATTCGTTCACTATACGTCTTCTTAAATCTTCTATGGAATCGGGCCGTGTAGAGTAAATTTTACTCTTCAAGTGGTCCCAAAGAAAGAAATCTAGTGGTGACAGATCTGGTGATCTGGCTGGCCATTCATTGGGACCCCTTCTTCCAATCCATATGTTATTGGAAATACTGCAAATTATATCGAAGATAATTTAGATTGACTTTCAGCAAGATTGAGCTCCTTCGCAATACGCTTTGTTTGTTCGACATCTTGATTAAAGATTTCTATGTCAGTGGATTGGAGGAAGGAAGCGACAGTCATTATTGTTTTGAAGCTCAAAATGTCGATTTTTCACAAAAAAACGCTACAAGAGCCATGAACACACCCCTTCATTTTCAAATACTTAGTTAAGATTATTTCGAGAACTAATGCATAAAATGAAAAAACAATTACTGTGCTGAAATTAGTATAAAAATACCTTTCAAAAGAGGTATCAATCACCCCATCTTCCCTATTCAAAATTTAGGGGTGAGGGTTGTAGTAGCAAGGGTTGAAGAGCTATGCCTCCGTAACCTACATCTTAAGTTGTCCTCCTCGAAACAGAAATCGACCTGTCCGAGCATTTCTACCAAAAAAATTTATTTCGTCTGTAATCTCGTCTGTTTCGTTTTCATATGGCCACTCTGTATATTAGACGATCATTTTATTTATTTCTTAGTAGTGTAAATAAACTGGTAAATACGAGAGCCGTGTTTATTTCGACGTTAGACGTATCTGTAGGCGAAAATCTATCATAACCCCTAGACAATTGATAAAAAAGCCTACAATGCTATATAATTAACACTTATCGTTATGAAAAATATTCATTCTGAGTAAAAAACAGTCATATTAAATTGACATAAAAATAACAAATTGATAGAATATAATAGTGAAACTAAAATAATGAAGAAGAAACATTACAACAAATCCCATATCCCATAACATAACATAACATAAAATCAGTCAGTGAGCGACAAATAAAAACAACTTTTGCACTTCACAGTGTGTTTTTTCATTAAATTGGCAAAAAGAATAAAAACAAAGAATGGAATTTATTCAAACTATTTTATGGGCATACAAGAAAAGATTCACGAAGCGAAACAAAATTTATAAAAATTATTCAAATATTTTAAACTTTATTATAGATGTTCCTGAAAAATCAACTATCTATTAACGAAGGTTTAGTTTATTGAAAAATTAACTCGTAAAAAAACTAGTAAAAATTTAGAAACAGAATCTGTTTCTTGAAGTTTTTAGATATATTATGATTGTGTTAGATTTTTACATATTCTTTATAGAAGGGTTGTCTTTTATATTTCGGGATTGGACAACCCAAGTGTAGCAATCTGCCAACTGACAGGTCAATCGCAAAGCTTGACATTTTTTAGGCCGTAGTCAGAACGTTTTGATATACGAGCGCTATTTGTAGTATTTATAGTAACTTTCACTCATCACTCCCGAAAAACGGTATGAAATCGTGAACATTTTCGTGGGATTATTTTTTACAACATTCGACTTGGATTAACTCAACAACAGTGGATCGACGAACTCAATTCAAATTTTGGCGATGAAGCTACATCAAGGACCAGTGTTTATCGATGGTATGGTGAATTCAACTGGGGTCGTAGTTCACTCCAACTGAATTTCGTGAAGGTCGTCCAAAATCAGTTGTCGTTCCGAAAACCAAGATCCTCATGTGACGTATCATGAGATTTTAGAGACATTAGTGGGACCAGCATATATTCAATATGTCCAAAAAAATTTGTTCGTGTTGGATCCGACGAATTTTATCAATCACGGTGCTTCGAAGCACGTCTATGGCGTCGTGACAGGTGATGAATCGTGTATTTACTCGTATGAGCCCGAAAATAAACAGCAGTGTATTGTATGGGTGTTTCAGATGAATATTAAAAATATTATAAGACCCTTGGGCGTTGCAGTAGTCACTTACCCATGCAATACTTTGAAAAAAAAATTATTTTCAAAAGTTAAGGACAACCCTCCTTTGGGAAAGCAGTCCGGACTGGTCTATTGTGTAGACTGTGGGGGTTGTAACTCTAAATATGTAGGACAGACTGAACAGAATCTTGAGACTAGGATCAAACAGCATAATAATGACTGTGTCAATATGAGACCCACAACCGGGCTCTCACCTCATTGCGTTCAGAGTGGTCACCGTTTTGATTTGGACAACCCGCGTATATTGTGTCGCGAAAATAATCTATCCAAGCGCCTTTTTAAAGAGATGGTTTTCATAAAAGTAACATCTAATACCGTCAATTTCAATACTATCATGCATCGTTAAGTCTATGTTACTTGCATTGCACAACAGGTTGTGAGCCAACTGATAAGAGATTGTCTGGTTCGCGATCTTTCAGTTTCATTTCTGTGCTTGACGAACCGAAGGATGTATAGCATCGATGTTGCTTCCCTATAAATTCATTGATTGTTTATTTTGATGTTCTTTCACATAATGTCTGAAAAAGTTTAATCGTGTGTATATCATGAAATCTTCCTTAAGTTCATGTATATTTGATGAACATTATTTCGATTAGAGGTGTGCAACTTGGATACTTTCGAATATCCGATACTATCCGATATGGACGTAAAATGTATCGGATACATTTATTGGATACTTGGTATCCACATTTATACATACTTACAAAATCTCGATGTTATATATATATGTTATAGCTATGGAGGGGCTCTACTCCCCCATTTAGAATTGGCGCGGCCAATAAAGGTCCAACTTTAAACACGAAATTTACAGATTTGATAAATTTGATGACAGATTTCATTTCATTCGAATGTTTCTACTTTTTTGTGATTTTCGTGGTTTGGAACCGCTGTCAAACTCCCTTTATAGAGCATTATTATACTGAAAAACTAAAAGGTAGGTTTGAAATAAAAAATATGACAGCGAAAACTAAATCCATCTAAATGGGAAATGCTGAAATGTACTACTAAAACTAAATGACGATGAATTGGTAAATGCTTGTATGCTTTGTTTCCCCAGTAGTAAAAATTGTAGTGGAGCATCTGCGCAAATCGAAACAATCGCTGCTTTTGCTTTACAAATGTTCAAGTCTCAAGTTGAGAAAATTAAAAACTTGAAACAAAATATCTAAAAATAGAACTCTATAGCACTTTGAAAGTAGAACTTTATTCTATTTTTCGAAATTGCATGAATACCCGTTAGATGGCTTACACTGATTTCGAATAACCGAATGGGTATCCAACCAAGTATCCATAATTTTTAAGATCGAGTATCCGATACTCGAATTCTAATCGAGTATCCGATACTTTTTCTTGGATAGATACTTTTTGCACACCACTAATTTCGATTCTTTTCTTCTCATGAAATGAGAGTTTCATGTTTTATATATTTTAGTTAACTTGAGGTCGTTATATATTTTCAATACGAGAAGTTAGTTACTCTCTGAAATATTGAAATTAGCATAGATTAATTACTGATTATATTATAAATATCTCAAGATTTCAAATTAAAGCAGTATTTTTAATCACCTGTTTATATTATCCTTATGTTATTAATTTGGCTCCGATAACCAGAATGCCATGTTGAATTTTGATTTTGTCTGGATATTATTGATAGAAAAATATCATTTTTAAAACAATTTTTTTTAGTCCAGAATAATCAGTTGCATATTAGATTTTTTATTTAATTTTGTTCCACTCAATTTGGCTATATTTTATTCACCTATCTATAGTATAATAGTGAATTCAAGCAAAAATTGAAATTTTCTTTTGTGTTCGTAATTGAAAAAAAAAAAAATTGTTCATTGAATTTTTATTAGTCTTCATTGAGAGAGCTAAAATAATACAAAAATATTGAACATTTTCTATCGCAACAGTTGAGGAAGTAGATGGAATACTTAAACTTTCTGTCTCTGGTTGCTCATCAATATATGGAGGAAACACCTTGATGAAATAAGAAAAATGTTTACATACTGTAAACCCATAAGAAACAAAATATTGTAACTAAGTCAATGGTCTGAATTCATCAGCTGTCAATTGTTCTATTGTTGCAAATATCCATCAAATATGTAGTAGAATAGTAAGAAGATCTATATTTTATTTTTATTGATATAATTGTTGTAAATCTGTCTATTCATTTATACTTTGAATTGTTGTGTTTATTTAAGTAACAAATATTTTATTTTAATTTTTAGACCGAAGAAGATGATAAAATTCATCGAAACGTCGCTGTTTTAGTTTTTCTTTTACCTATAATTGAACAGCAAGCAAATACATTGTGTTGTATTATTTCTAAATTTCATCAATCATTACTTCGAAACCATTAGGTATTTTAATTATAATATTCGAGGTTGATGAATAAATATATACAGAAGCCAATATCGACCAATTTATTCCACTTGGACTTGCATTTGGATACAATTAAAATTTGTTCACGTTACAAATATGGACAATTCTACCAAAGCACTCAATCCATCAATTGATAATACAGCTCCTTCTCAAGCCTTTTCCTATACCACAGGTAGGTTGATAATTGCAGCACTCTCATTGTCAGAAATATACGTATCACTGCAATAAAAATAAATTATTATTATTATTATTATACTGGATATGAACTGAAATATGTACTGGGTGATTGTTTATATTTCTCCTAATAGCTATCCGAGTAAATATTTGTCATACGAAAATAGTTAAATGGGTGAATTTAAAATATTTTTTTATGGGCATTCCGAATTCAGTACAAGGAAATGCATAAAAGCATTGTAAACCTGAAAATTTTATATGAACTTTTATTTTAAATGATACACCCTGTATTTTAGTTCATAAAAATTTTTGTTCCTCTGGATATTAATGTTGAAATTACAATCTCTGTTGAAGAAACCAATAAAAATGCTTCGATCTACTGTTACGTTTCGACGTTCATTTAGCGTGTTCTTCAGGCTAAGATCAATAAATTAAAATTGTACAATTATTGATGTCATATCGTCTTTTATTGATTTTAGCCAGAAGAAGACGCTAAATAGACGTCGAAAAGTAGTTGTAGATCGATGCAACTATCTTTTCACAGTTTTCCCGCAGTTTTGTCCAAGGCTAAATCCTCTTCTCCTAAAAACCAACTTCAGTGGTTTTCTAAATTTTGATAACGTACATTATTTCACCGAGATGTAAACTGTCCGTTAATATTTCCCCAACTGTCATTGATTTATGAGTCCGTATTTGTGATAGCATCAATCATAGATACTTTTGACGGATTTTTTGTTAATTTTCTTTTCTTTTAAGTAAATGAAAAATTAATCATATCTTCAGATGAAAAAAAAACTACTACAATGAAAATTGGAAATATGTAAGATATAAATAACGCCCATACATAAACAAATTTTTGTTCGTTTAAGTCCGATATCTTTAGGGTGAAACCTATTGAAAAATTTCTCTTTAGGAATTTTTTGCAAATTCTCTAGCGTGTCGATTTTTCGCGAAATTTTGCAAGCCTGTTTGTTTCAACCTAATTCAGATATTTTTAAGTTGCAATTTGATCCGATTGATAATCTGGGAGTTATAAAGGACACCAATTTTCATATGCTTATAACTCCTGAATTATTGGACGCATTTGGCGTGATGAACAACTCATCCAAGATATTCATTCCTCCGACTTATTCTTAAAATTACAGCTCTCTAGATAATTTCTGCGAACGTAATCGTGCCCACGGATGAACGGACGGACAGAATCGGTTTTGACCACGGATTAATCATCGGCGAGTCCTCACGAACAGATTGATTCCACATTCACCCAAATATTCGAAAAATACCGATCGGGACGACACAACCTCATCTGGAAGCCGATTCCACGCCTGGAATACCCCGTTGGGGAAAAAGTTTAGCCTCAGTGCAGTTATTAGGGTCTCCTTGGCAAGCTTGTAGCGATGTCCCCTTAACAATCACCCCTGATTGAGTCGAAAGATGTAAGCCATCTCCAAAACAAATGAAGAATGGAGTGTTTTTAGGTATAATCAAGTCACCCCTTCTCCTGTGCTTTAAACAGGTTGTTTGTTTTGCCAAACAACCGCAGTCTTGTCTGGTAGCTCGGGTGATTTCTGCCAAATGGTAAACGCGTATTCCACCGCTGTATGGATTCTAAGCGCTCTTGACCATCCTTTAGATTAGCTCACCAAACGGGATCAGCTTACTCCAGAATAGAACTCGCATAGGTTGTGTAGAAAGCTCTGCTTGTTGCTATATCGCATCCCTCGAAATGTGCGTGGACCTACTCGAATTATCAGTGACCGTAATGCCTAGGTCACAATGCTGAGAGACGCTACCTGGCCCCTGCCGGTCGATGAAGTATGGTTACATTTGCCGATGAAAAGAATGCAACACTTCTCAATATTCAGAGGCAACAACCACCCCTCTCACCACACCGAAAGCTGAGTTCATCTTGAAAATGTTCCATATTAATGGGCGGTTATAGAGTTTTATGTCGTCAGCAAACCTCGCACAATTAAACAGGAAAAAACGAGGAAGATCAAAATTATACAATAAGAACAGGATGGGACCCAGAACCTAACCCTGGAGAACCCCAACAAGGACTCACATCTGAGGAGGAAAAACAATCACCAACTCTTACGAAAAGTATATTGGGACAAAAATGAATCGATCCAAGAAAGCCCCTCACTCATAATCACTCAAGCTTCGGTGGTAGGAGAGATACGAAGAAATGCTCGTGCAAAGTCAATATAAATAACATCCACCACAATACCAGAATCAATCCACTTGGTCGAAAAGTAAATACAAGTTAGTAAGTTTGTGATTGTGAATCCACATGGAAGAATCCCATGTTGTTCCTTGGGAATTATATTTTTTATTTTGCAGGGCAAACCCCATTAACTAAGCGCTAATGATTCTCCCGAGCATACATTAGATGTCAGGATTATTGGTGTGTAGTTGTGAACAGAAAACTTGTCGCCCTTCTTGAAGATCGGTGTAACAGAAGCTGCTATCCAATACTGTGGAAGCGGAGATGTACAAAGAGAAAATGAAAATATAATGGACAGTGGCTCAGACAAAGCATCGGAGCAGGAATGAAATAGCTGTGAAGAAATGCCATCAGTACCAGGGAACGAAAACCTATTCACCCTAAGAAGGTATCTAAGAACAAGTGGACCACTCACGTCGGTTCTCTCCATCTCATCTACAGTGCGTAGAAAATTAGGATTGGGAATAAAATTGTCTAATTCTGTTACAAAAGTCGACGCAAAAATTTCGGCCATTACATCAGCCACCTTCAGTGCTGAGCTTGATTTGGGTTGATAAGATAACGTGGTCAGATTTTCCTGTAGGAGGTAAATATTCGATTTCAGATATAATGTTGAAATCAGAAGTTACAAACAAGTGGAGCGAAGAAATAACCTGGCCTTTTCTGTATCTGGTATGGTGAAGAACCAACTGGTGGAGACCACTGTTGGCTATAAGTTCGCCCTAAGGGAATGATGGAGCGTTTGGTCAGGGATGCTGCATTGTTTTACCTGATAGAAATGCCAAGTTTCTCTTCTGGTTTTCCAGAGAAACTATTACTACCATTATCACAAAGCCAAGTATCACAAGAAATATAAAAATTTAGGAATGCGATCGATTATGAAATTTTCATCAGGCTTAGGCCAGTCCTACATTGGAAGCGGATTTGGTCTGGCCAGTCAACCCGACCCGATTTCATTCTCTTCAGAGCAGTCCAGACCAGATCGAACACTGCCTCCAATGTAGGAGGAAAGTACGTTTTCTTTGTTTTTATTTCCTCCAGACCCAGCCAGACCCTCCAGTCTGTCTGGTCTGGAGAAATTCCGCTTCCAATGTAGGACCGACCTTAGGAATAAATGTAAATTATTGATCAGAAATGATTATACATCTCATATTTCTTCAACCGAAAAAAAATATCTAAAGTAATCCTAAGGCTTTTTGGACTCATGTGAGTTCTTTAAAAAATGATAATAAAGTGCCTCCACTTTTCTATAGCTAATGCATTTTCTACCTACTTTGGATGTGTTTTCAAATCTTCAGAAAAACCTGTACTTTATAAGAAAAAATTTATGAACACCTCAACCGCTAGCCTTCAACTATATAGATATTCACTCAATTAAAAATAAGATAAAAAATTTAGATAAAAACAAGGGGGCAGGACCGGATTTTATACCACCCATTTTCATGAAATCTTGTGGTGAACTGTTGGCAGATCCACTACAGATAATCTTTAATCATTCTCTCAACCAAGGTAAATTCCCGAAAAAGTGGGAAATAGCTAAAATTGTCCCAATTTTCAAAAAGGGTAAAGAAGCCGAGGACCGTAATGACAGACCTATCTCTAGTCTCAGTCATTTCGGTAAAATTTTCGAATCAATCGTAACCGAGTTTTTCTTTCAGCAGATCTCTCCTAAGCTATCATATCGGCAGCACGGTTTTTTCAGAGGAAGGTCCATGTTGACTAATTTAGCACCCTACATCGATTATTTCACAGAAAACATCGACAAAGGTAATCAAGTGGACTCAGTTTACACAGATTTGACTAAAGCATTTTATAGGGTGCATCATTCCACTTCGATGGCTGTATTGGATGACTTTGGTGTGGTGGGAACATTGTTGAATTGGATTAAATCCTATCTTTCGGATAGACAGCAGTTTGTTGTTGTAAACGGCATATCGTCTGTGTTTATGCATGTAACATCCGGCGTACCGCAAGGTTCTCACTTTGGTCTTCCTTTGTTTGCAGTGTATATCGATGGCATTGCAGCTTGTTTCCTATATAGCTGTTTGCAGACGATTTTCTACCAGGATCTTGTACTTTTTCAGGAGGATATTGATCGATTGTTCGTGTTCTGCTCAGAGAGATATTTTGATTTGAATTTAGATAAGTGCCGTCATATAATATTCACGAGGAAGATTGACGTTATCAGATTTCCTCTGTGTATTGGTGGAATGGTCCTGAACAGAGTGGACCAGGTTAGGGATCTTGGAATAGTCCTCGATTCCAAATTTTCCTTCGATTCTCATATAGACAATACTGTTTATGGGGCTTTCAGAATGCTTGGTTATGTATTCCGTGTCACCAAGGATTTCACAAATGCGGCAACTCTCAGATCCCTTTACTTCTCTCTTGTGAGAAGTCATTTGGTGTATGCTACTCCTATTTGGTCGCCATTTTATCATAAGTACATTGATAGGATCGAGAGAGTGCAACAGAAATTCATAGACTTTTAATTATAGATTTGACGCTCTCAGTTGATGTGCAATTATGGTGATAGTTTGAGGAAGCAAAATATAATGAGTCTACAAAATAGGAGAGTGTTCTTCGATTGTATCTTTTTATTTCGGATTCTGAATAATCATTTTAATTATCCTATGATACACTACCTGACTTCAAATGTTCCACAGTATCCTGATTATCGGAAGGCACTCTTCTATGTTCCTAAAGCCAGAACAAATGTGCGATATAATTCAGTTTTTCTGAGAATGATGCGTTTTTAATTGGAACTTGAGCAGAATATGTAATTTAAATTACATTTTGCTTCATTTGTTGTAATTTTTTCTGGGGGCTTTTGTGTTTGATAGATACTTTATTTTGTTGAGCCACATATACAAATGTATAATTTAAGATTTAATTTTTGTGAACCTCTGTAATTGGGATTTCACGTAGAGGTTCCTGTTCAAATAAATAAATAAAAAATAAAAATGATTTACTGTGAAGAGATCCTACTTCTCCAATGTGTTCGTTGGCCGACCGGTCTAAGGCACGCATCTTCTGTGACGTCTGCTTTTGGATTCATCGATGGTAGGTTCGACTTCCGTCCACGCAGAAAAAAAATGTTTTTTCAGTCAATGAAAAGCAAAAAATAAATATAGTTTAAAAAAATGCGCTTATAAAGAATATCGGGCTAAAAAAGTTAGAAATAATTTCAAAAATCAATTTATGCCAATCTATAATATAAAAATGAATCGCAAAATGTGTTGGTAAGCGCATAACTCAACAACGCCTGGACCAATTTGGCCAAATCTTTTTTTAAAATGTTCGTTGAAGTTCAAGGATGGTTTTTACGGCGAGAAAAATTAGGATTATTGCTGGAAAAACCCTAAAAATAGCCCTTTTTTTCCCATACAAATGATTTGTAACTAAAACGTAGTCAATTTGAGCTTTATTGCTATGGTATAAAATTCATATTAAATTACAAGCACTCACTGTTGTCTAAGCAATGTAGGTGTGTTCCTAACGTCAAAAATCATATATATCAAAACAATGTGCGTGTATGCGTTGGAGCACAGAATACATAGTTGGAGGAGTTTAATGTCGCGTTCCGAAATTCGCGTTTCTTTTGTATTAGTTTCGGCACGCAAGATAAAATGCATCAGTTTCCACGTCATTACATCAGTCAAACAGAAATCGAGTTACCAAAAGTGTTTTATTATTTTTAATATCCAAATTTTAAATAAATAAAACAATTCGTACGGCTTAAAAGGATTTGACTTCAAGTCATATCAAATTTAAAAAAAAAGTTGTCTGTTAACTAATCTACTGAGTTTGCTTTTGTCAACTGATACACGAAACAAATTCGCATATCGTGTTTTGTGCAGAGTGTTTAGTTAGTTAGTGTTTGCTTAGTTCGTGATTAGTGAAAAAATAATTTATATTTGATATACCTCCTAAGAGACGAAGCAATTTAGGTAAAAGAACCAGAAATGCTACAAATCAAGCTAATTACCGATCTAATCGTACTGCACAAGAACGTGACGACGGAGATGAACGTGAAAGAAAAAAGATCTACGGTGCAATATTAACCGATTTGGTGGTGCAATGATTTTATTAGCAGGAGATTTTCGTCAAACATTGCCAGTGATTCCACGATCAACGCCAGCTGATGAACTCAATGCATGTCTAAAGTCCTCCAATTTGTGGAAACATGTCAAAGTACTTCATTTAAGCAAGAATATGCGTGTCGAGTAGCAAAATGACCAATCTGGAAAGATATTCTTTAAACAACTCATTGACTTGGTAATGGCAAATTTCCTATAGACATGTTGACTGGCTGCATTAACTTTCCTCAAAGTTTTTGTCAGTTAACTCGATCAAAAGATGAACTTATTCAGAAGGTGATTCCAGATGTTTCTCAAAATTACAGAAACCATGATTGGTTGAGCGAACGAGCTATACTGGCTGCAAAAAACATAGATGTAAATGAATTAAATTTCAAAATTCAAGAACAAATTACAGGCGAATTGAGGATATATAAATCAGTTGATTCGGCTACTAATCAAGATGATGTAGTCAACTATCCACCGGAATTTTTAAACTCGCTGGATTTGCCAGAATTTGCCACCTCACAATCTTCAATTAAAGGTTGGATCGGTGGTTATAATGTTGCGAAATATCAACTAACCGCGTCTTTGCAACGGTATACGGTTAGCGATAAAAAATTACCAAACAATGTGATAGAAGCAACTATACTCAAAGGAAAGTATAAAGGAGAAGATGTTCTCATACCGCGCATTCCAATGATTCCGACTGATGTGCCATTTGAGTTTAAACGACTACAGTTTCCAGTGCGGCTTGCTTTTGCTATGACTATAAACAAGTCCCAGGGGCAATCATTAAGTGTTTGTGGTATTAATCTAGAAAACCCATATTTCTCACATGGTCAATTGTATGTTGCCTGTTCCCGTGTTGGAAAACCATCAGATTTGTTTATCTATGCGCCAGGTAACCAAACAAAAAACATCGTATACCACAAAGCACTACAATGATAATAATAATAATTATGATTCACATGATTAACAATAAAGCGATTACTTACTTTTAAATCCTTATATATGTTTTATTTAATTATTTTTTATTCACAACGCCCTATCACCAGGGTGACGGTTCTGTTCAGGAGAATTTTTTAAAATACGTAGGCACAAAAACTGCCACATTACGAATCTTTTTGACAGGACGAAGTCTGTCGGGTCAGCTAGTAGTATATAAAACATACTTGTAAAATTGAGTAAGATGCGTGAGGCACTTGATATACGAAAATTATGACACAAAGCGCCCTACGCTTCTTTCTCAATATTACTAGTATGTTTTATATACTATTGTCATAAATTGATTTTTAAAATTATTTCTAACTTCTTTTGAAATATGCGTGGAGCGCTTGATATACGAAAATTATGGCACAAAGCGTCTCACACTTCGTTCTCAATTTTACTAGTATGGTTTATACACTATTGTCATAAATTAATTTTCAAAATTATTTCCTACTTTTTTAGCTCGATATTCTTTATAAGCGTGTTTTTAACTTTTTTAAACTATATTTATTTTTTAGTTTTCAGCGACAACCGTTGTATACTTAGGGGACCGATTTACCGACACTATCTATTACCATTTAAAATAATTTTTTTTTAGTTGCAGTGTCACAAAGAAGTGGGGTAATGTCTCATTGAATTACTTATTATATTTGGATATATGGATACAATCTTAGAATATGAAGAAAAAAACATTTTATTGTCGGCGTGGACGGGAATCGAACCCATGATCGATAAATCCAAGAGCTCTCGTCACAGAAGACGCGCGCTTTAGACCGCTCAGCCAACGAACGCATTGGAAGAAGTGGGATCTTTTCACAGTAATGAACCACTCACGCTTAAAGATGGAGAGTTTCAAACTGACATACATATAAGTGAAGCTAATATAAGCGTGATAATTATCTCAAATGGTAATAGATAGTGTCGTTAAATCGGTCCCCTACAACGGGTGTCGCTAAAAGTAAAAATAAATATAGTTTGAAAAAATTAAAAATCACGCTTATAAAGAATATTGGGTTAAAAAAGTTAGAAATAATTTTGAAAATCAATTTATGACAATAGTATATAAAACATACTAGTAAAATTGAGTAAGATGCGTGGGGCGCTTGATATATGAAAATTATGACACAAAGCGCCCCACGCTTCTTTCTCATTTTTACTAGTATGTTTTATATACTATTGTCATAAATTGATTCTTCTAATTATTTCTAACTTTTTCAGACCGATATTCTTTATAGGCGTGTTTTTTTAGTTTTTCAAAATATATTTAATTGGTTGAGCAAGTAGACAGCAAGTATATCACATCTTTCTCGAATACTAAACCGCACCATTGTGCAAAAATTATTTCATTCGTAATTGACAATCATAGCAACCCGTATCAAGCAGAATCAAAACAAATTTAAAGCGATGTGTCAAAATATTCATAGTTCACATTGTATTGAATTTCTCACAAACTTTCGAAGATAGATACAGAGTATGCTTAATGAAATAGACTAATGCTGGGTTTCATAAACGTTGATGGGTTGATCAATCAGTTGATTGGGCGATTCTATGCCTGAAATTCGGTGAATTCGGCATCCCATTGGTCAATCTGACATATGAGTTGAAGTTTTCTGTGATTTCTTTGATCAACGATCTTTATGAAACCAACTATAAGAATTTTAAGTAGAACCGAAATAACAAATAATGGGGCGTTTCATTTGAAAAAATTAAATTGAGTTGATATCATGAAATATAGTTAATATTGCATTTTATTACTCAGACACGGAACATTTGCTAGATAACTATGTAATAGGCTTCTTGTTTCATTTCGATATCTTCAAAAACAAAAAAGTTACAGCTGATTTAAATGTTATCAAGGTTAATGAAACATCCTGTGATAGTAGTTTCACACTTTTTCGTTTGATTTTGGTACTTTGTCTTTTATTTAAGAGTTTCTTGTGTTTCCTTCATGAATTTTATTATTACCACCTTCACTTTTGTTATTTATACTCCCGAAGATGAATTAGCTCGAAACATGTTGAGTACGAAATAAAATCGCACAATAATTTATATCTATAATAGTGTATCCATTTTTGGCGCTCTTGTTCACCCGAACAGAGTGCCTATCATTTTGCCCGAATGTCTGTAATTTTGGAATATCGAGCCGAAAATGGTCTCAATCGATTGGGTTCGACTCCCTGATGAAGAATTCATGGCGAAAGTTGAGTCTGTCCGGCCGGCCGGCCGTATCCTCTCTAGCATCCAAAAGGAATCAGCTGGAGTTTTCACATTTTCAGAATAGGTTAAGTGTCCGAATATCTCGGTCAAGTTCGTTATTGGGCCAAATCCGTCGGATGGTTCAGTAGTTATGAGCATCTGAAATTTTGTTTCCTCAATAACTACTAGAATATCCATCCGATCAAATTGATACTTGAAATATTGTTGAGGGAGGCTGCAACAAAACGGCGCGCAAAATTTCGCAGAAATCGTCGCGCTAGAAAATTTTTTAAAAATTCCCAAAAAAAATTTTTTAATCCTGACTATCTCATAAGATATTTTTCGGATTTCAATAAAAATTCGTGAATATATTGAGGTGATCGATATCTTACTTATCCTCAAATTTCATTGTCGTAGCTCTTTTCCATCTAGAGATATGATCATTTTTTTAATTTACTCAAGAGAAAACAGAAATGACATACGTTCCGATGATTTTCTTTGAACGATGGCCATCACAGATCGATATTCGATTGACATATGCCGCGCTAATTAATCAGTGTCAGTTGGCGTGATATTAATCAAAATTTTTCATAACGGGAAAGCATAGAGATAGAATTCAATCTCGGTGGCTGAAATAATATAAGTTGTCAAAATTCAGAAAAGCACTGACGTAAGTTTTTAGGAAAAGGGAATTATAGCTTCGAACAAAACTTTGGGAAAATTATGAGTAGTGATTTTTAATTTGAGATATAGGTTTATTCATTCATTAGGCGTTCATATTTGCATCACATTGTCCCATAGTATGGAAAAAGACTATTATATACGTAATCAGAGTGCTTATAGATTTGTTATGGTTTGAATATTTACTCGCAAGTAGCTCAACAAGAGCGCCAAAGCAATCTGACCTCACGTCAGTGCTTTCTAAAATTTTTTATACTATGGATCGCCCAGATATTAGGATATTCAATTATAAATTAATTTATGTTAGATTAGCCCTGATGGTATTTTGTGTTTTGAAGGAGGTTGTTATGTCGTACCTATTTCCAATTCTTCACGTATTAAAACATTTCTCATAAGGAATAACGCATTTTATGGTTTGTTGCATTTCTTCTTGTGTCGTATTGTAAATATTGAAAATCACCTGATAAAATTCAACGAAACATCTTTCATGTCCAAGGAAGGGAGTTCTACAAGTAGAAAAACCAAAGAAGCAGAATTTATGAATATCGCTCTCAACTCCAGAAGTGCACCATCAATTGAGTTTCCGGAAGTTTGGAGACCAATTGTTTGAAGTAACTTGAAGAAGTCTCTAAATCACAGATGAGTACTAATTTTTTCTAGTTTTCATTGTCAATCTATTTGACATTTATAAGTTAAAATTGAAGAATTCTCTGAACTAGTCAGCTTTTTTAAAACCTAATTTTTACCTTGAAAACGACAGAAGTCTGTTGAAACTTTGGGAAGAAAAACAATAATAAACAATGGATATTGCCAAATAATAATTCTACACGACTTCCATTATCAAAAATTTCTCGTCAATAACTCATTTTTAGTCTGTTTGAGCAAGTCAGTTCATTTTTTCTGCAGCCCATAGCATTTTCAATTTATAGTTATTGTAACTGAATCATATTCTGATAACAGACTATTTATTCACTAATTCAAAGACATTCCATTAAATTCGGTTTCTTCTATAACTCGAAAAGTATCCATCTGACAAACTCATTTGAGAATTTTTGGAATAACGTTGAAACAAATATACTTGCTGAATTCGCGCAAATCGATCGGATAGAAGTATTTTGGGGAAAGATATCTTTTTCAGCCGAAATCTTGTGTGGATATGTAAGTCATTGATATTCTGAAAATTCAGCATCGTAGCATTTGATCATAAGAATTTAATATTATCCTACCTAGCAAACCGTAAACAGCAAGTAATCATTAATGGAAATGATACAAAAACTGTATCAGAAGGGACACTTATAGAACTTGAAGTGCCACAGGGGAGCGTTCTGGGACCTATAATGTTCATCATCTTTGTCAATGACCTACCAGACAACATAAAACTGAATCATCATACATTTATGATCAACTAAGCAGATGACATAAATTTCACACTGAAAGCGAATACCTTCCCTGAAATCGCGAACCGAGTACGAACAACTTTGCTAGAGGCAACAAAATGGTTTGAGAATAATAAGTTGTGCATTAACAGGAGAAAATTCGCTATTTTACTAAAACTCTGTCATTCAGGATTTGAAACCAAGCTGAGGTATGTTTTATGGAGGCGCAAGTATTATGGAACAAGTATTTAAGATGCAGAAGCGAGCTTTTTGCACAATTATGAGAATGACAAGTAGAGAGACATGGAGAGGAGTATTCCTGAAAAAATGGATTGCTAACGGCAACTGCATACACATCGAAGATTGCTTGATAATCCTCTTCAAGAACAGGAACCACTTTGAAACAAAAACCTCTACCACATATAACACAAGAACAGTAGAATTAATATAATAATAATTTCCAAACATCGGCTCACACTAACAGAGAAAGGCCCCGAATATAGATGTATAAAGTATTATAATAAGATTGCAAACTTCATCAAACTTAAGTTATTCAAATCAAAAACCTATTGCTGTTATTCATACACAAAAGAAGAATTTAGAGAAAGGCAAATATACAAACTATTGCAGTGCTTATTGAACCATACACAATAAAGAAGAATTTAGAGATACAACATAAATAAGAAATTAAATCAAATATAATTAATGTAGATTGATTAGATGACTACCTAAGTGACTAAGACAAACATTTCAATTCAAGTGGTATCTGAATGTAACATTGTCCACATGATGTTACAAACTTGGATTCTTTGAATATTCAGTTTTAATTTGATTTATTTCAATTTAAATTCAAAGAATAAAATTCTGAAAAAATGAACGCAGAACAATAATATCATAATAAATACACCGAAACAAAAAAAACAAGTAACTCATTTAACTGCAAAGCGCGTTACGCCAATGATCACCTTCAGGCATATAAAAAAATTTATTGAAACAAAACAATCGTTCCTACACCTAGCTCAATGAAGAGCTTGAAGGTGTGAAGACAACTATACGAGTGTATTATTGTGGAATTCTCGACACAATATCATCAATCTCCAAATCAAGAAAAGAGATTTGATTACCCCGGAAAACCGTTTAACAAAACTGCAAGTGCAAAATAGAACGTAGTCATTCACATGAAACTCGTGCACATCTTGTCGATTCAGATTCAATGCGAACTTGACTAATGCTTTATTCTACGTTTCAAAGAGTGATTATTATTATTATTACAAATAGTTGGGGCAAAATTCTATGAATTCGCTTAAAAAATTGCAAATTCAAGTTTTAACAAACAGAAGAAACCAAAAATATATGTACTTATATAGTGATGAATTTTATTTGGGTACTTGTCAATGTCGGGAATGATCGATAATCAAAATCGATTTTCATTATTGATCATTCCCGACATTACCAAGTACCCAAATAAAATTTATCACTGAAATGAACGGCAAATCAAATTATATATTCAATGTACTTATATATACATATAGTAGGATTTTTTTAGTTTTTACCTAGTATTAAATATGTATAGATTCCATTATTTAGGCATCTAGGTTTTTCAAAAGAACATGTAAACAATTTATTTAATAAACTACTAACCAAGTGGCCATAATCCATTTTGAATACTATGGTAAATGAAGGAGTCAATCGTACGTAAATGGATCTTTATTGATAAAATTTGCTCTACATGTTTCGCCTTGTTAGGGCATCTTCAGGAGCTCTGTAAAATGGAGAAAATATGAAAACATGAAACATGAACATGAAAACATGAAATAAAAATACTACAACACTGTGACATTTTCAAGAACTTACTCGTCAAGATTATACAGGTTGACATAAACATAAACCTTTCCGGTTATTATAAAATTCAGATTTAGGAGAACAAGCACACTTTTTCAGACAAAGCTGATTCTTAGTAAAACTTTTCCAATGGTGAATTTCAATCGTTCAAATGACAGCGTCAGTTTCATTTTATGGTTAACATTGACAATTGACATTATTGACAAAGACGTGAGGTGAGAAGTGACGCAAGTAATGGGTGTGTTCGGAAATTTCATAAACGCAGTAATCAAATTAAACTTTCAAATATAGGATGATAGCTGAGGTGTGATTCCGTTTGAGTGTTTAAACATTTGTTTTGGTGTGTTTTCAAATTTTTGGCTATCTCATAAATTTCCATAAGGTCAAGTTTGTTGCCCCTTATCTAAATTGTGCAAAAGAGTAACATTTTCTGACTCATCAAATTCATGTTCGTTTATTCTTAAGTGTCGTCCAAAAGAACTCTTGTCTTTGTAGTTCCTTATATGTTCAGATATTCTAGTCCCCAGAGCTCTAAACGTCTTTCCTATATAAAATTTGTCACAGGTTTTACAGTTTAATTTGTATACGCCATTCTTCTCCAGTATGGGTGTTTTATCCTTGCAATTAAGTAGATGGCTATGGAGACAATTATTAGCTTTAAAGACTATTTCAATATTGTGTTTTTCAAAAATTTTTTTAATTGGGTAGCACATATTTCCGTAAAATGGCAATGAGAATCTTCCAATTACTTGTTTTTAGCATCTGGGGACTGATCATTTCGGTGTGACTCATTGTGCAATTTCAAAACTTCCTCATCAGCAGTCTGTCCACCACATCTGAGGTGTAACCATTTTGTAAGCTACATATTTGATTATCTGTAATTCCCTGTTGAAACTGTCTCTGCTCAACGGTAAATGTAACATTCTGTGGACATAAGAGTTTACTAAAACTCTGTCATTCAGGATTTGAAACCAAGACGAGGTATGTTTTATGGAGGCGCAAGTATTATGGAACAAGTATTTAAGATGCAGAAGCGAGCTTTTTGCACAATTATGAGAATGACAAGTAGAGAGACATGGAGAGGAGTATTCCTGAAAAAATGGATTGCTAACGGCAACTGCATACACATCGAAGATTGCTTGATAATCCTCTTCAAGAACAGGAACCACTTTGAAACAAAAACCTCTACCACATATAACACAAGAACAGTAGAATTAATATAATAATAATTTCCAAACATCGGCTCACACTAACAGAGAAAGGCCCCGAATATAGATGTATAAAGTATTATAATAAGATTGCAAACTTCATCAAACCTTAAGTTATTCAAAAGGCAAATATACAAACTATTGCTGCTTATTGAACCATACACAATAGAAGAATTTAGAGATACAACATAAAAAATTAAATCAAATATAATTAATGGGCGTTGACTCCAGTGACACTATTTCAATTCAAGTGGATAATGTAACATTGTACATACACCTTCTTTATTTGAAATAAACTTTGTTTATTATTATTATTATTATTTGAAGATATAGAACCAGATTAAATAAGACATTTCATTTCAGTGGCATTGAATACTGTCACGTAGAAATTGCTATTCTATTATTGTAGATTGATTAGATGAAACATCATTTACCTAATGCTGCAGTGCTAAGACAAACAGTGATCCAAGGAAGAGAGGCGTTGATTCTTGCGTATCTGAAGGTTGATATCATCTTCAATAGTCCCTTGTAGTGAGTGAAGTAGATACTGTAAGCCGTCATCCCTACCCAGGGCACCGCAAGAAGAAAGTTGCGCTGTAACAAGAAAATTGTTTCGGTGTTTTATGTTGCTTATTGAAACATTAAGCTTCTCTAAATGAGAGAGGGTGTTTCACTGAATCATTCTTTCGACCATAGATTAGATTAAGCACCATAATCAGAGGTGAATATAATAATTAAATAAGTTCAGATTGCATATTTGGATATACCCATTCACAAATAGGTATGGAGAATGAAAGATATTTTGTGTTCTTCACACCTTCCCACCTCGAATGGTATCACTGTAATATTCGATTAGAAATGAACGAAAAACGCAATTTGTTTTTAATTCCACATGATGTTACAAACTTGTATTCTTTGAATATTCAGTTTTAATTTGATTTATTTCATTTTAAATTCAAAGAATAAAATTTTGAAAAAATGAACGCAGAACAATAATATCATAATAAATACACCGAAACAAAAAAAACAAGTAACTCATTTAACTGCAAAGCGCGTTACGCCAATGATCACCTTCAGGCATATAAAAAAATTTATTGAAACAAAACAATCGTTCCTACACCTAGCTCAATGAAGAGCTTGAAGGTGTGAAGACAACTATACGAGTGTATTATTGTGGAATTCTCGACACAATATCATCAATCTCCAAATCAAGAAAAGAGATTTGATTATCCCGGAAAACCGTTTAACAAAACTGCAAGTGCAAAATAGAACGTAGTCATTCACATGAAACTCGTGCACATCTTGTCGACTCAGATTCAATGCGAACTTGACTAATGCTTTGTTCTACGTTTCAAAGAGTGATTATTATTATTATTACAAACAGTTGGGGCAAAATTCTATGAATTCGCTTAAAAAATTGCAAATTCAAGTTTTAACAAACAGAAGAAACCAAAAATATACGTACTTATATAGTGATGAATTTTATTTGGGTACTGGTCAAGTCGGGAATGATCGATAATCAAAATCGATTTTCATTATTGATCATTCCCGACATTACAAAGTACCCAAATAAAATTCATCACTGAAATGAACGGCAAATCAAATTATATATTCAATGTACTTATATATACATATAGTATTTTTTTAGTTTTTACCTAATATTAAATATGTATAGATTCCATTATTTAGGCATCTAGATTTTTCAAAAGAACATGTAAACAATTTATTTAATGTCAAATAAGCTCTAAATACTCACCAAAAACAACTAAGGGGAAAGCAACAAAAACAGAACATAATAAAATCCAACTTTAAGAAAACCAAACAATTTCTGGAGAACCACAATGATTTGCAAGTTATTAGAGCCGACAAAGGGAATAAAATAGTCATAATAACAAAAACCGAATACAACGAAAAAATGCATGAATTTCTAGACAACACATCCTATAAATAGACTAAACGAGATTTGGCAGTCACATTAGAGAGAGAAAACAATAAAATAATCAAGGAATGGCAACAGAAACAACAGAAACCCATAATAGCAATATACCGAAAATATATGGACTACTAAAAGTCCACAAAACAAATATACCACTAAGACCGATAGTTTTATGTATCCAATCTCCTTTGTACAAACTATCCAAATGTATGGCGAATATTCTATCAAGCCCAATAAATAACAATGAATATCACATCAAAAACTCATTTGATCTAAGAGAATCATTGAAAAATGTGAAACTACAAAAAAAACCATCTACTGTACTCAATAGATGTAAAATCTCTATACACCAACATCTCCACTGAGTTGACGATAGAAGCAATTGAAAACAATTGGAATATAATAAAACAAAACACTTTAATACCGAAAGACGAATTTACACAAACAATGGAATACATAACAAATTATAGTTTTTTCCAATATGAAGAATGTTTTTACAAACAAATTAAATGTTTAGCTATGTGTTACTCAATATCAAGCACGATAGCACATCTATTACTGGAGCTACATGGATGACTGTCTAGCTATAACAACACCATTCGAGATACAGACAATCTCAAATCAGTTCAACAGTTAACATACAAACATACAATTCACTTTCAAAGAAGAAAAAGACAACAGCCTAAATTACCTAGACATTACACTTTTACAATTGTGTATATATATAAAAGAAGGATAATGTTTGAAGTCTCTCTTAAAGATCCAAGAGCGTGAATAGCCTGTTTCCTGTCCTTGTTCCATTTCTTTCAGTAATTTCTTACGATCTACATTACGTTTACATGGTGCGTATACCTCTATAATGAACCACGTCTAATATTCGGACTTCGAAAACACTTTTCCTGATCAATGAAAGACGATTTTGAAATAAAAAATACGATTTGAAATAGTATTAAAATACGATTTTGAAGTAATATGATAACAACAGTTAACACAATTGAGCTCTCCTGTGGATGAACTTGGTAGGTGCCCTAGGGTCACACAACATTTAGACTTCTGAGCATCGATATGCTCAGACCACAGATTCTTTTCGAGATAAAATGACCAAGGCTGAAACTGAAGTTACAACTAGGCAACTGTATGAGGAGATAGTGAAGAATAGGAGTGAGTTAAAACATTTTATAGAAGCTCTTGAGACTCGGTTACTCCTGAAGTTTGAATCATTGAATAAAAAATCAGAACATTGGAAAAAGAAAATTCGGAGCTGAAAAATAAGGTCGAGTTCTTGGAGAGAGAGAGAGAGAGAGATAGAACAGAAGGAAGAATCTGGTAATTTGGACTGGCCTGTGATCCAAGAGAGTTGTCTGTTGCCACAATATCTGGACAGATTAAACAGCTACTCGAGGTTCAATGAACTGAATCCAACAGCGGCAATATATTTGCACTGGGTAATTCTGAAAGTGGCCCGATAAAGCTTGAACTAGTGTCTTATTTCAAAAAGAGGGAGATACTTCGGAATTGCTATAAGTTGAAGGGTACAGGAGTATTCATTGTTCACGACCAAACAGTAAAACAAAGAAATGACCACAGGATATTGAGAGAACACCTTCATGAAGCTAGAAAGCAAACCAAGGATAGCTACATCAGGGAGGCAGGCTTTACGTAGATAATATTGAATATAGGGTGGAGGATTTACTTCAGGGAGAGGTTTTTACTCAAAAGAGTAACAGCGCCCCTCCAACGCCGGGCACTTGTAGCGTTCCGACACTAGAGAATGATTTGACTGAGAATCTTCGTTCCTAGGAGAGCGCCGAGGAAGGAAAGACAGACAGGGAACATCCGGACACTCCCACGCCGGGCTCTTGTGGCGTTCCGACACTGGAGACTGAGCTTACTGTGAATCTCCGTTCCCTAAAGAACGTCGAGGAAGGAAAGACAGGCAGAGAACATCCGAGCACTCCAAGAACAACTGAGTAACATACTGAGACTGTTTGAGAGTTATTTGACAGGAAGGACGCAGGCAGTAAGAAAGTTGAAAGTTAATTCTCTTTCATCAAGAATTGGCTGGACAAGAAGTTACTGACAGTGAATATTGACAAGACCCATTATCTACCTTTATATTGTAATGCAGCTGGAACCCCCCATTCAAAGAATTAACGATAAAAATAATGAATGAATGAATGATGAAAAAAACAAATTAAATACCTACGAATAATTGTAGACGCCAATTTAAGATGGGACCTCCATATTAAATATGCCGTTAATAAATTGAGGACAATTTTTTGCAGGTTCAGGAAACTCAGAGAACTTCTGCCCCTGAGATATCTCAAAACATTATTCTTCTCGCTTGTGGAGAGTCATATTCGTTATGGAATTGCAGTGTGAGGACGGGTTTCGAACAGTCACATTCACCAAGTTGAAGGTATGCAAAGGCGTTTCCTCAAGTTGATATTCTCAAAAGATAGTAGATATCCCTCTGATGGTTTATATATCGAAACGAATATGTTGGATATAAGACAGTTGTACTTTTTGTGTTCTTGCTCCAGATACCATGTACATAAACATAGAGCATTGCTGCCTTCACACCGATACCACAATGGTCGGAGGGATCACTATACTCTACCTTTAATGCTGAAATTCATCACTCAGAGATCATATGCTTATTTTGCACCTAAACTTTATAATCAGATTCCTGAAAATATTAGATCCATTTCAAATATCAGCCGCTTCAAAAAAGAGTTGAAACAGTTTATTCTTCCGAGACTTGAACTTCTGCGATTTTTTGAATAGATGAGAGGGGAGTCAGACAAATCGTTTGCGCTGTTCCTCGGTATATCCGAGTTCAGTGGATATTATTGTTTTGACATTGATCTGTATGTATTTTTGATTGCTCATATATTATGTGTTTGTGATTTTATACTTGTAGGATTGATTTTATATGTGCAAGATTTTATATTTGAACGGAACTGGCGACATTTAGTATGTTGCTTTACTGTTATTTTATCCCGTTATTTAAATTATATATGACGGATATTTTATTTACATGGGCGGATCTGTTGTCCATTGTTGTCCAAGCTATCATTTTTGGGTAGAAGGTGGGTGATTCCTGAGGTGAAGAAAGCAGGTATCTGCTCAGGACTGTTAAGCAAACGTTGAACTGGCTGAAATTTTTCCACCAATAAGCTTGAATATTATCCAGACCTGGGGCCTTCCAGTAAGACAAGTTTTTGATGCTCTTCTGAACGTCCTCAGTCGATATATAAATGTTTTTCATTTCTGGTACCGGCATCATTCTTTCCTTTTCCTTTCTAATCCAGTAAGCAACGTTGTCGTATGGTTTAGATGACTGCCATACTTCCCTCCTGTACTTCCCCATATTATGTTGATGTACAGTTGTTGTCGTAGGTTTATTCAAGTTTCCCATTTCTAAGGACCGATAAAACAGTTTTTGGTTCTGTTAGAATAAGCAGTTTTCTCTATATCTTCTCACCCTTTCGCCGTATCTCTTTAATCTACCTCCCAAACGCTTTGCTTTCTGTTTGAGATCTTCCAGATACGATGTCAACATGAGCTTGGTGTTGGGTGAATAATGTTTGATCTTCAAGTTTCGACAGAACTTCTTAATATGCTTCTGCAGGCGAGCCGACGGAGTGCTCGAACTGAGGTAACTGGTCAACTGCCCTATATTCTTCCTCAATCTATTTATTCTGTTTTGCAGCCTCTTCTCCCAGGGTGGGCCACCCCTCCTTCGAACTGGCCCTCTCTCCGCTGACCTGAGTTGAATCCCCATTAGATTGAGGACAGTAAGTGCAGCACAATAAACCAGATGGCAGGTCTCCTCCAAGCAGGAATCGTCCGTCAGTATCTCTCCTAATGCTCTATTTGTTTGGGGTGACTACTTCTTTAGCTAATCTTGAATATCTCAATTTCAGCAGCGTTGGTCTCTGAATGGGACTCCCTCATATTTTAACCTGTTCTCTGATAGGGCATTTTTGATCTCTACAGGTACATCATCCGGTTGGATTTCATAAATGGTCGACCTTCTTCTGTTTACTGGGTTTCGAACTTGCTGATTTTCTTCCACTGCGCCATTGTCTTCCGCATTCCGGTCTCTGGCGCTCTGTCTCAACTGTTCATTTCAGCTTCGGACAGAACCTTTCGTCGAATTATGGACCTGACCTGGTCAGAAAGCTGTTGTGGTTCTCTCGCGAAATCCGGTCTCATCAGTCGCCATTGTTCGTATAGCCTATTTCTGTAATGCGTCCTTTCCTGTCCGGCGTTAGTCACAAAGAAATATGCGCGCATGAGATCAAGATTATCTTGTCTGCTCCAGCGCATACGCCTTCTTTGTACCTCCTGTGATCGAGCGGGATTCTCCTGTAATGGATCATCCAAGCTACGGTCTCCAGGCGCATTGTTCAAAGCTGCAGGCCTTGTGCTTCCATTTCGCGGGGGCGCGCCACTCGCTCCAGGCCTTCCCACTAGTGACTGTGAAACCCCATCAGCTGAAGCAGTCGCACCTCCAGCGGCATCCGAGGCTTGTTTCCTAGTGCATACAGGAGCATATTCACTTCACAACATGGGGGTTGCTCACCCATTCATGCTGGTTGCTGAGGTCTGCGGGATTGCAGCCCGTGGCCTGGGGCCCCTCATGCAGGCGAAGCTGGCAATACCGGTCTTACGTCGTTATCTGTAGAGGAACAAACATTGCTGGCAACAATGCTTCCATTCCGGCCAGACATTATTATTATTATTATTACTATTATTATTTATCTTGAAGTAAGCATTAACGGTGAAAATCCGATTGGGCACTATTCTTTCTAATACCCATCGAATTAATCTTCCATTTAATGGGGAAGAAAATATAAGCTGTCCCATATTCTCAAAACACATAGGTACAAATAATTCTTTTTTACATCTTACTTCATCATTTATTTTTGTAGATGGTAAGAATAAAAACTCCAAATTAATTTCAACTCCCAATAAGATTTGTCTTTTAATGCTTAATGCTTGGCTCATTTATCTACAATGTTTGGAAGTTTGGAAACAATATAATTAAAGTAATAATTTTGCTCATTACAGAAACATAACTACTTACTTTTATTGAAGAATTGTTTTTGGTTAGAAATTTCCTGACAAATATTCGTAAACATAAATGAAAAATCAACAAAGTGCTTGAAAGTTGTTGTCTGGCAGGCGCAATTCAAGATAGAACCTCCGAAACTGTACCTATCTCTCTATATTTTTAATCCTTATTTTACGCTCGTGTTCTGCATTTCTCTGATAATTTTCTGACAGTCCCAGATACTCCAAAAATCCTCAGCTATTATGCATCAGTTCTGCGCACCCTGACGACTGTCCGAGAATAGTCAGGAAAATACGAACCTGAATAAGCCTGAATTCACTAGAAGAAATCTGCAACACTATTATATTTTTCAATTTAATCATGTATCGGGTTTTCCAATGGGGACTTGACAACTTTGAATTTAAAGTGTGAACGCACCCTTAGATTAATCATCGAACTGTTAACGTCAATTTATTCAGTAAAGTGAACATTCTCATCATCGTGAAGTACACGTTTGCAAGTTATAAAAATTTACTAACCGAAATTCGGTGTCAGTGACCGCAACTTCAAGAGCCTTACAATTTTCGGTCGTAATTCGCGCCCTAGTAAACAGGCAATTACATGTTTGGTGCAAAAATTTGAGTCTACATATTCGCTGTCGGATGTTGTCGTGCCAGTGGGACGAAGGACCGGTCGCAGTAACGAAAACATCGCTGCAGTTCGGGCCTCCGTAGCCGACGACCCAAATCAGTCAATACCACGGCGTTCTCAAAAATTGGATATCCGTCAGACCACTCCATGGCGAATTTCGCATAAGGATCTTGCTTTACACAAGTACAAGATCAAGCTGACCTTATAATTGAAGCCGTTGGACCATTTGAAGCGACGTACGTTCTCCGATTGGGCTCTGGAAAAGCTGATGAAGCTCATTTTTGGCTCAATGGCTTTGTCAATAAGCAAAATATGCGTTATTTGACAGGCAGCAATCCACACGAGATTCACGAGACTCAATTGCATCCCCAAAACATCAAGGTTTGGTGCGGTCTTCAAGCCAGCGGCATCACTGGACCGTATTTTTTTCGTCGATGCTAACAATTGTCACGTCACGATCAATGGCAATCGCTACCGCGCCATGATAACGAATTTTTTTGGCCCTAATTGCAAGGTATGGACTTGGCCAACATGTGGATTCAACAGGACGGTTCCACTAGCCACACAGCACACGTAACAATCGGTTTATTGAAGCAGACATTTGGTGAGCGTGTGATTTCCAGAAATGGCCCTGTCGATTTGACGCCTTGTTCGTGCGATTTGACGCCTCTGGACTATTTTCTTTGGGGCTAATTCAAGTCACTGGTCTATGCCAACAAGCCGACGAAATTGCAAGAGCCCAGAGACAACATTGAACGCGAAATAGCAGCCGTTTCGGCTGAAACGTGTGGCCAACTCATCGAACATTGGGTCCAGAGAATTGACCGCTGCAAACGGGCCCGTGGTGGCCATATGAACCAAGTCGAGTTCTATTCATAAACGTTATGTTTGTACTTCAAGCCGATAATAAAGTTTTTGAAATATCTCAAATGGTTTGTGTTTTATTTAGATTCAAAGTTGTCAAGTACCTATTGGAAGACCCTTTATAAGCATTGTCAAGGCAATGATAACATATTGTTATATAGTCTACTGCCAAATACACGTTATATATTAAATGAAATTAATCGCTTTATTTCACCAAGTACTAAAATTCTTCATATTTTCTTTGAATAATCGAGCTTATAATTAAACACTAGGGAAGTTTAGAAGTGAATCAATAGTCAGAGTTTAGATATAGCCCGATCAGTTTTCTGGTTTTGAAATTTTTTGGTAGTAGTGTTTTTGATATACATATATTAGTTTCACATAAAAAAACAAATGAATAATATTACTCACATGTATATTTATTTGTTAATCCCACAGTTTGCGAAGGAAAACCTACTAATTATAATTAGAAAAACTGAAAATATATGATTGATAATAATCAGTCACATAATCATCAAAAAAATGTTGATGATATGAAATAAACCTAGATACCTTGAAATCAGAATCAGAAAATTACTTACAGTATAGAGAGACTTGTGTAGTAACCAGCAGGAAATCGTCAACATTATTACATCTTGAATTGTCAAAGACACGAGCACTCCTGTAAAAAATTTTAATCAAAATCAATGAAGATAATTATGTTGAATTAATATCACTGCTGGAAAAATGATCGTTAGCCACTATTCCTGTTTATAATTATTATCCTTCTTATACTCTTATACATTGCATCAATAAATCTCTTAAATCATAGAATTAAGTGAAATTCAATGCAAAGAGTGGCTACTCTCAAAACCATCGAATCCAAAATCGTTAGTGGAACGGAAGATTAGTCTATGCTCATATTTGAGGTTGTTTTTAGAATATTAGATACACTTATTAGAACAATGCTGAGAATGTAATAAAAACTTTGATGCAAACATTACATGATTAAAACAGATGATCTAACAAACATTTTTTCAAGCAAGAATAATTGCACATCTAAATCTGGGAATACTTGTAATCTATCCAAGTAAATTGTTATTGGGATTCAGTACAGAAAAGAATCATCAAGCAAAGTAACATCACTGTAAAATAATTATTAGTAGTGACATCATTCATTGTTGTTGAAGATTTCGAAAAAGATTTTCATATTTTTAACAAAAAAAAATCAAGAGACTTCATAGACCTGTACACTGGTCTCTGTCAAGGAGAAGGAACTTCAGTAATATCAGTGTTTGGAAAATCATAGATGATTTTTTCAGGCTTTGAGTGAAAAAAAGCAAAGTGACAACCTCTTGCCTAGGAAGTTTTCATAGAAATGATGGTTTTCATGATTTGGAAATTTTAGAAGAAAATTACAAACTTATAATGATAACATCCAATAATTCAGAGGTTTTTTGGAATTTCTCACTTGAAAGGGATGGTTTATAATCTTGAAGTAGAATATATAGTATACTGCCAAATGCACGTTATATATTAAATGAAATTAATCGCTTCATTTCACCAAGTACTAAAATTCTTCATATTTTCTTTGAATAATAGAGCTTATAATTAAACACTAGGGAAGTTTAGAAGGGAATCAATAGTCAGAGTTTAGATATAGCCCAATCAGTTTTCTGGTTTTGAAATTTTTTGGTAGTAGTGTTTTTGATATTCATAAATTAGTTTCACATAAAAAACAAATGAATAATATTAATCACATGTATATTTATTTGTTACTCCCACAGTTTGCGAAGGGAAATTTGCTAATTATAATTAGAAAAACTGAAAATATATGACTGATAATTATCAGTCTCATAATCATCAAAAAAATGTTGATGATATGAAATAAACCTAGATACCTTGAAATCAGAATCAGAAAATTACTTACAGTATAGAGAGACTTGTGTAGTAACCAGCAGGAAATCGTCAACATTATTACATCTTGAATTGTCAAAGACACGAGCACTCCTGTAAAAAATTTTAATCAAAATCAATGAAGATAATTATGTTGAATTAATATCACTGCTGGAAAAATGATCCTTAGCCACTATTCCTGTTTATAATTATTATCCTTCTTATACTCTTATACATTGTATCAATAAATCTCTTAAATCATAGAATTAAGTGCAATTCAATGCAAAGAGTGGCTACTCTCAAAACCATCGAATCCAAAATCGTTAGTGGAATGGAAGATTAGTCTATGCTCATATTTGAGGTTGTTTTTAAATTATCAGATATACTTATTAGAACAATACTGGGAATGTAATAAAAACTTTGATGCAAACATAGCTTTGACGCCTTCGAATATGTAGGATTTTCTGAAGTGCGCATGCGCAATCGAGTATACCCGAATGCCGTGTTCGGAAACTCGAATCGCTCATTTAAGTATTCAGATGGAATGTTATTTGTTTTGAAATGCACAGGTGTAAATTATGCTTGATGCACTTATAACAATATTACAAATATATACGTACACAACCACCATAAGGTTATTCCCCGAAAGAATTATGTTACTTGTCTTATTTGCCTGAGAAATGTGCGCCAAATTTCAAGAAGCGATGAACTAGACCTTTCAGTTTTGCGCATGCGCAGTAGTGATTGTCCTGCACATTCATTCTGGCATCAATTTTCAGTGCGTTTGAAATGACATTCACGAAATATGTCTAATATATATATGGAATATCAACCGATTTCAAAGAGGCATGTGGAAGTTGTTTCTTTGCAACATATCACACAGTAAGTTATAACCAAGGAGTGTTTGAATGATTCTTAGCTAGAATTACCTCTCCAGCCTGATGAGTTGGAGATAACTTACTCAAATTGGTTATTGGACGAGACCTGTGCAATGGTTCTATATTTAAGTAAATGGGCACAAAGTGCACAAATTGAATTGTGTTAAGTTGTCTATTCAATTTTGACACATATGCATGTCTAGAGAGTACAAGCGCGTATAAGTTCCTGACGTCAAATTTATTGGGGTAACTAAATTTCAGATACTTACCAGATAAAGCGGTAAGAAGTGAGCGTCAAGGTACAAATGTCTTGATAAGGAACATTTGTTGTGAACGAGCCTTTATTTTTTTTTTGTTTATTTGCTATGACATATGTGAAACATATTTAGTATACATAATATCATTGAACAGACAACATCATATTTTTTCATTTCGTGTTAAAAATGTCGAATTTTGTACCAAAAAGTGACGATTTGCGGAAAGCATTAAGTATTTGTTTTCATTGGGAAGAAAAGTGCAGCAGAATGGCATTGAATGCTTGTCGAGGCATATGGTGATCATGGACTATCAGAAACAACATGCAAAATACGATTTCAACGGTTCAGAAATAATGATTTTGATGTGAGAAATGAAGAACGTGGAAGACCACCAAAAAAATTTGAAGACGCCGAATTGCAAAGGATATTAGATGGAGATGACACTTTGAATCAGAAGCAAATAGCAGAAATGTTAAATGTTGCACAATAAACAATTTCTGACCGATCAAAAGCTATGGGAAAGATCCGAAAGTATGGAAAATGGGTGCCACATAAATTGAATGAAAGATAGATGGAAAACAAAAAAACCACTTTTGAAATTTTGCTTCAAAGACACGAAAGAAAATTGTTACTGGTGATGAAAAATGGATTTTTTTTAAAATCATAAACGGTAAAAATTATGAATTAATCTAGGACAACCATCAACATCGACTGGAAAACCAGATCGAAGAAGACAATGCTTTGTGTTTGGTGGTACCAGAAAGATGTGGTGTACCACGAGCTCCTAAAAGCTAGTGAAATCATTGATACTGATCGCTACCGACAAAAAATGACCAATTTGAACCATGCATTGATCGAGAAACGACCAGCATGGGCCAGAAGACACGGCAAGGTAATTTTGCTCCATGACAAATGCACCTGCACACATAGCGAAACCGGTTCAGGATACAATCAAAACAAGTTGATGACGAGATATTGTTGGTGATGGAGCTCGTTTTGAATGTGGTAGGGTCCTTTTTTAGTCTTTTTATTTCTCTGCTTCTAATAATTTATTGATTTTTTTATTATAAGAGCCAACATCTAGAATTACAGTGGCATTTCCTTTGTCTGCTGGAAGAATCTTTATGGAACTATCCGAGTTAAGATCTTTTAATGCCCTCTGTTCAGCTTTATTTATATTGGGTAGAGGTGTTTTATTATACCTGTCTAACAAGGTTCTGATTTTCCATCTGCACTCTTCGGCTTTTTCAGGTTCTCGAATTTTCTTTTATATGGTCTACCAAAAATACACAAAGCAAATATTCCTCTAAGACCAATTGTGAGTTCAAGAAATTCAGCATGCCACCAATTGGCTAAATTTCTGCTAAAAATTATACATTCAAAACAATCAAAACACTTGGCTGGGAGCTGCTTCCTCAGCCGCCGTATTCACCAAATTTTGCTCCTTCCGAATACCATTTCTTTTGGACACGCATTGGCTGAGCAGCACTTTAATCCCTACGAGGAGGTTGAAAATTGGGTGTCAGGTTGGTTTGCTTTGATTGAATAATCGATTTCATTAGAAACGACAAACTTGAAATAAAATATTTACGAGAAATTAGTTTTCCCACGCTTAGTGTTTTAGAATATTTCAACCTTGTTGAAAAAATCGCCAACAATATCAAAATACCAACTCATATTTCCTCACACAAGATACGTCGATTCGGTAGAAGAACACCTACCTGTATATTTATGGATTTGAAAAGTGTAAAATGCTAACCTGTCCCATTAGGACTTGTATCAGCCCTTGCAGCAGCAAATACAGCTGAAACTACCCATAATGTTGGCACAATGATTGAATGAGCAGTATTCCTGGAAAAGCTCCTTTTGATAGATTCAGTAGCACTTGGAGGAGGATTCTTGATAACAATGGTGCTGACACTCATTCTCTACTGATTTAGTACATCTTTGGAAATTGTAAAAAGGAAACGATCTGACGTTTCATGACACTTTCGAACACGTTACACGGCAAACTAGAGCTAAAAATCAACGTCACTTTTGACAGCACCCAAACACTGACGTGAAAACACAAAGACATATTTATGGCTCGAACCAAAACAAAATTATAGTATGAGAATATGAAGATACCCTTTTACTCCATTTTAGGTCCACTTATTAGATCAAATCAAAAAACTATCAGGCCAATATGTTCTCATCCATTGATGGCGTATTCCCATATGTACACCGGACTTCTTGGTTTCATCGGTATGGTGAGCATTGAGAAAAAATTGTGCTTTAACTCTTTTGATTAAGGATCATAAATTTATGATGATTGTTACTTGAGGTACTTGAAAGATATTGAAATTTACGCAACTCTTTCTATTTTGATTCTTTGTTATGTCTAATGAACTTTTCTAGATTCTTTAGAAGAGATCTCACATGTATTCTTCAGTAATCAATATAATCGATATTTTTGAAGAACTTATAGTTTGGAATAATGAATTGAGAATGTTCGTCAACGAAGCCAGACGTTATGGATGTGGAATCGCATGTTTACCCGTCTAAGTGCGCTGGATGTGAAAATCCCGTAGTGAAAAGTGGTGCAAAGTGTGAAATTGGCCCTAAAATATTTCACCGAAGCTGTGCTCAAAAAGCCAAGAAATGTTGCGATGAAGAGTTAAAAATTATTAACATTGGTGTTAAATCCTCTGAAGATGATACTCTGGAGAGTGCTAAAAAGTATGATATAAATATGGAAATCAATGTAAATTCTTCCCAGCAGGATCTTTCATTGAAAATTATACATGAACCTGAAAACAAAAATCGTCTTTTAGAGGGGAAACTCAAAATTGTTCGAATACAAGATTTCAGTATTGGAAAACGAAATCTCAAGAAGAGATAATAAAATATGTGGGCGATGTGATATGATGAATGATAACAGACATGGATCACGGACATTGCCACCGAAGTGATTTTGTTCATGAGAATGTGGTAACAAAAAATAAGGTTTCATCTGGAAACATCTATGAGTTATGGAAATCAACACGTTGGACCGATACAGGGTCTCCCTGGCGGGACAAGATTACTTTTGAGGAGGTGAACACTGCTGTTACTGAGGCCGATGGCATAGCCAGAGGTTTAATAAACAGTATGTCGGATTACTTGAGGACAAGTGAATGGAAGACGATGCCTCCTAAAAAATCATCAAGGAGGACCCGATCAGCGTTAGTTGTTGGAAGAAGAGAAAAAAAGGAGAGAAAATAAAACGAAGATGATGAAAAAGCAGGTCTTTGGGAAACAAAATGAGAATACAACGAAAAAAACAAATAATGAAACTACAGACGTTTCAAGCAGTGACGACGATACGTTCTTAGTTTGCGTTGAAGCATACAATAGTTTGCCAAAAGAGAGGTGGATCCAGTTGAGCCAATGCAAAATGTGAGCACATGAAAAATTGACGACGAGATATTGTTGATGATGGAGCTCGTGTTGAATGATTGTTTGGGCTATTACCATAATCTATTGTGGATGTATCAATGTGTAATTATCAATTTCCAAAAAGTCAAATTGACAGAAGTCATGAAAGAAAATGAACGAGTTGTATACTCATCTGTGAGATGATGATCATTTTAAGTTGGATCGAACTATCGGCGTCCAAACTTCTGGCAGATCTATAGATGGAGCACTTATGGAATCAGGTGTTATTTTCATAAATGCTGCTTCTTTAATTTTTCTTCTTGCAAGTTTTTCTTCTTTGGATATTATTGATGCTTCATCCCACTTTATACGATGATTCTCATCTACAGCATGTTGGACCAACCTGGATTTGTCGCTGTCTAGTAGGTACTCGTAGAAGCTTCTGATGTTCTTTTATTCGTACATTCAGAGGGCGTTTAGTTTCTCCGATGTAAGATCTTCCGCACTCATTAATAATTAATAATAATTCATAAATGCAGTTCTTAGTCCTTTGTGTCTCATTATTAGGCTTAACTTTTGTAAGTTTAGCTCTGATAGTGTTTGAGTTTTGAATGCAGTCGTTATGTTGTATCTATTTCCAATTCTTCTCATTTTCTCCGACAAACCTTTTACATAAGGAATTACGGTTTTAATGGTCTGATTTAAATCTGTCGGTTCAGGTTGACTTTCTCTTGTTCGTCTAGCTTTTTTTAATATCTTTTTGGGGTAGCCATTGCTTCTAAGAGTTTTCGAGATGTTATTCATTTCTTCATTTTGGTCTTCTTCAGCGCAACAAATATTTATTGCTCTATCAAATAAACATTTTGCTACTCCCAATTTAGTGTTTAGTTGGTGGTTTGAATCAAAATGTAGATATTGTCGTGTGTTCGTTGGCTTTTTATACACAGTGGTTCTTGGGATTCCATTTTGTTTATGTACGAGTACATCTAAGAATGGAAGTTGTCTGTCTTTCTCAATTTCAATTGTGAATTTAATTGATTCCTCTTGATTGTTTAGATGTTGAAGGAATCCATCTATAGTGTCTCTTCCATGTTGCCAAATAATGAAAGTATCATCTACATATCTTTTCCACAGTTTAGGTTTAAGTACATATTCTTCTAATGCCTTCTGTTCGAAAATTTCCATATATAAATCAGCTAAAATTGGTGATAGTGGTGAACCCTTGGCCATTCCTAATTCTTGTTGATAAAAGATGTCTTCAAATTGGAAATATGTTGTTTCAATACAAATAGAAAGCATTTCCATAATTGCATTCACGCTTAGTGTAGTTCTTTCACTAAGGGTTTGATCTTCTTCAAGCTTTTTCCTAACTATGATAAGTGTTTTATCTGTCGGAATATTAGTGAACAAACAGGTGATGTCGAAGCTGACCATAACGTCTTCTTCCATGATTTCTTGATGTTTCATTATTTCTATGAAGTGTTTCGTGTTTCTTATCATCGATGTTGAATTACTCTTTAATGGTGATATAATTTAATTTATATAATTATATAATATAATAATATAATTTAACACTAAATTGGGAGTAGCAAAATGTTTATTTGATAGAGCAATAAATATTTGTTGCACTGAAGAAGACCAAAATGAAGAAATAAATAACATCTCGAAAACTCTTAGAAGCAATGGCTACCCCAAAAAGATATTAAAAAAAGCTAGACGAACAAGAGAAAGTCAACCTGAACCAACAGATATAAATCAGAACATTAAAACCGTAATTCCTTATGTAAAAGGTTTGTCGGAGAAAATGAGAAGAATTGGAAATAGATACAACATAACGACTGCATTCAAAACTCAAGACACTATCAGAGCTAAACTTACAAAAGTTAAGCCTAATAATGAGACACAAAGGACAAAGAACTGCATATATGAATCACCTTGCGAGTGCGGAAGATCTTACATTGGAGAAACTAAACGCCCTCTGAATGTACGAATAAAAGAACATCAGAAGCTTCTACGAGTACTAGACAGCGACAAATACAGGTTGGTCCAACATGCTGTAGATGAGAATCATCGTATAAAGTGGGATAAAGCATCAATAATATCCAAAGAAGAAAAACTTGCAAGAAGAAAAATTAAAGAAGCAGCCTTTATGAAAATAACACCTGATTCCATAAGTGCTCCATCTATAGATCTGCCAGAAGTTTGGACGCCGATAGTTCGATCCAACTTAAAAAGATCATCATATCACAGATGAGTATACAACTCGTTCATTTTCTTTCATGACTTCTGTCAATTTGACTTTTTGGAAATTGATAATTTTCAAAAGGTGTTTTACTTTTCCTCCTTGAGAAAGATAGAAGATGTCTATCGAAACGTCGGAAATCATTACATCCACAATAGATGATGGTAATAGCCCAAACAATCATTCAACACATGAAAAATGTGTAGATGCTATAGTATTTTATGTTTGTCACAATTGCGATTCCGATGATTGTAACTAGAGTTATAGAGTTGAAGTAAATAATTTTTGTGTTATAATAGACAATAAAACAATCGCAAAATGATAGTAACTAGATTTATAGAGCAGAATTAAATGATATTTATGTTATAATCTTTTGTTGAGGTTGTATGATAAAAACACATTTTTATTGCTCTTCGGAAAGTGTCACCTTAATTCCCATCCAAATCATTATTCCAGATGAAAATCATATTGAATTTCATGGTTAGTGATTTTCTAGCAGTGTATTATTAATTTCACCTGTACATAAGATCAGGGTAATAATTAATATTGGCAATAATTTTCTTTTGAAAATGAATTTTGTTAGGTACGTTTTTTGGTGAAAATATCGCTTGAAAGCATTATGGTTGCTAACTAAATATTGTAAGTCAAAAGTTCAAAAGAATATACAGGGTGTAACTAAATAAGTGTAAAATATTTAAGGAGGTGATTCCTCATCGAAAAAAAGATAGATCTTTCATATAAAGAAACTTCATTGGAGCATCCCTTGTTAAGATAGAGCCCCTCAAAGGAAGTACATAAAATTTGTATAACAATTTTTTTCACAAGCACCAAGAAAGTTACAATATTGAAATTAACCTAACGTTTCCTACTAGCAAAAAGACACTTATCTAGTTATTCATTTGGTTTACCCCATGGTTGTAAAGGTGGGAAACCAACCCCTAAAGTTTATTTCCAATGTAACTTTTTGTCTTATTTGTTTACCATTTAAAAATTTATTTCCGATAGCCTGTTTCATTCTAAACAAAAAATGTCTCCTGAGTTTTTTGCCCAAACTAGACCAGTTCGCAGCAAATAATTATTTTACGAACAACTACAGAGATAGGTACATCGTCATAAATGCGAACTGGATTTATTATTAATCTGTAGTTAGTACCTGTATTAAACGACTAAATGGTAAAATCAAAACTAATAAGGTTAATTTCAATATTGAAACATTTTTGGTGCTTGTGAAAAAAATTGTTATACAAATTTTATGTACTCCCTTTGAGGGGCTGTGTCTTAGTAAGGAATGCTCTAATGAAGTGAAGCACACGAATGAACAACGTTTGCAAATGATAAAAATTTACTACCGATATTCGGAGTCGATGATCGCAACTTTAGAAGCCTTCACAAGTTTGGTGCAAAATTTGAGTCTAAATATTCATACATGTTAATATGTCGGGAAGCGAACAAGACGCGACCGATGCGCTCTGCAAGTATTGTCGAAAAAATGTAGTGAAACCAGTAAAATGTGAAAAATGCTTCAGCAGTTATCATCGATCATGTGCACAACGTCAAAAAGGCGTCAAAATATTAAATGAAACATCAATAATTTGCTGCGAAAAAGAAGAAATTGAAGGGTTATTAGAAACGAACCCAATTCAACAGCTCTAGTTGGCGATCTATACCAGAAGTGGCTATCAATAAATAGTGAGTCCAATAGGGTAGATCTGTTAATTAACATAATAAAAAAGTTGGAAGAAACCAATAAATTACTATTCGAAAATAAAGAATTATTACACGAGAAATTATCCAAACTAGAAGATGATATTGCATTCAAGGACATGAAAATCGACAAATTAGAAAAACAGATATCAAGCATAAACATGGCAAAAAACCGCATACCAGATGATGAGATTATTAATTGTACTAATCGTACATTGGAAACTGCAAGAGAAGTAGGTAAGAGAAATGAAGTAGGAGATGCCGCAACGAATGATCGTGACGTACATCGGAACTATTCGAAAGCGGTAACAAAGAATCTCTATCAAAACATGCAAATGGAGCAAGCGAAGAAAATGACAGAAGTGATAAATTTGAACAATTCTTTGTCTACTACGGGGCATAATAGTGCAAAAATGAATACAAATAGTACAGTAACAGCGGAAATACAATCCTCTAAGAATGAAGAATGGCAAGTCAAAAGCAATAGGCGATCACGAAGATTTGGGTTTACAAGGTTAGGAACTGGTAAAGCTGATGAAAATGCGACTAACGACGACATAAGACAAAACCCTGGTTTCAAGGAAGAGATAGTGGAAGTAAAGGAACTGGAATTTGAAAGGAAAAGGGCAGACAGAAAAAGTTTTCTAGTAAAGGTGCCATTTAGCAAGAAGGATGAACTATATTAAACTGAATTCTGGCCTGAGAACGTAGGCATAAAACGTTTCAACTTCCAGGTCTATGAAAAAACAAACCAGGTGGTAGTTTTTTATAGGTAGTAAAGCAAAGGAAAATAAAATTAAACAAGTTGATATATGTGTTAATAAACCTACTAGTCAAAAATCAGCTACCTATAGTATAATACATCATAACCTACAGTCAATGGGAAACAATATAGATGTGGTACAGCATTTTCTCAACAATCATAGGGATTGTAAAATCCTTTGCGTCACTGAGCACTGGATGTCAACAATGGAAATGAGTGAAAAACTGGGTAATTTAAGATTGGTCTCAAGTATATGTCGAGAACAAGGCAGGCATGGAGGAGCTGGTATATACATCCATCCAACTATTAGAAGTAAAAGAAGAAGACAAATAGAAGAGCTATCAATAATAGGACAATTTGAATGTGCAGCAGCTGAAGGTGCTATTGACGGAGAGAATGTTGTAGTGTTATCTGTGTACAGGCCAAGTGGTAATGATGCTATTATGGATGTTTTTCTACAACAATTGGAGAAGGCCTTAAGTGTAGTTTTTGTGGAAAACAAAACTGTGATAGTTGCAGGTGACTTTAATATTGATTTATTAGATAAAAGCAGTAAGCATAGAATTGAATTTTTGACACTGATGAGGTCATTTCAACTTGAACCTTCTATAAATGAACCAACTAGAATAACTCAGAATACAAAAACTTGTATAGACAATATATTCACTAATATACATCTGCTGAAAGCAGAAGTTCTAACAACAAATATTTCGGATCATACAGGACAGAAAAAAAAACATGTAATAAAAAGAATCAGTGTTTAGGAGACAATTCAATGATACTGCGAAAGAACAATTTAATATGTCATTGGGTGATCAGGACTGGGAACGAGTTTTTGCTGTTGATGATAGTGATGTAGATGGTCAATGGAAAATTTTTATGCAAACATTTATGCTCATTTTTGAGGAATGTTTTCCTTTAAAACGTATCATAGATAAACGTAGATCACAAAAATATTATGACACACAAGAAGTAAAAGATAGAAAAAAAAATTAGATATACTTTTAACATTAAAAACTGGGGATAGGGCTTTCAAAGATCAATATAATGAAGAAAAACAAAGATACCAAAGGTTGTTATGTAAAGCGAGGGGTAATTGTTATAATGAAAAAATCATGCAGTCTGAAAATAAAAACCGAACGATGTGGTCAATTTGTAGGGAGATAAGGGGTGATAATGGTAATAAGTATAGAGATAGTGGTGAAAACTTTTTTGGTTGTGACGCAATAGCAAGGGTGAATGAATATAACATGTTTCTTGTAGAGAAGATACCTAGATTACTGGGTGATCTGGTTGGTGCACCGTCATCCCACAATATTCCAACCAACAGTAAAACATTTCATTTAGAACCAACTACGCCAGAAGAAATAGGAGAAATAATAAACAAAATTAAGAATAAATTCACAAGTGGAGAGGATGGTGTACCCTCCGGTTTGGTTAGAGTCTGTGGTGACGAGATCAAACATATTCTCTCTTTTATCATTAATAACTCTTTCAAGTATGGTGTATTTCCAGATCAGTTGAAAATGTCACTCATTAGACCTATTTTTAAAAGGGGGGAAGTATCGGCTATGGAAAACTATAGACCGATCAGTTTGTTGTCGTCCTTTTCTAAAATATTTGAACAAGCTATGAGCACAAGATTATTGAACTTTATTAAAGAATGTAACATAATGAGTAATTCTCAGCATGCTTACCTGAAGGGAAAGTCCACTCAATCTGCAATATATCAGTTTACTGAAGAAATCCTTAAATTACTTGAAAAAAATGAACTAGCTCTAGGATTATTTTTGGATCAATCAAGTGCCTATGATTGTTTGGTTAGGGAGCTTCTATTGAGAAAATTAGAGTGTATGGGTATTAGAGAGAAATCAGGAAAGTGGTTTCAATCATATCTGACAAAACGACAACAGAGAGTTAGTATTTTGAAAGAAGGAAAAGAAATAAAATCAGAAGTATTAGAATCGAAGTTTGGAGTCCACCAGGGTAGCGTGTTAGGGCCGATTCTGTTTATTGTTTTCATAAATGATTTGTACTCTGCAATACCTAGATTGATAACTGGTTTCTCGGATGATGCAAATGTTTTAATTAGTGCCAGTGACTCAGAACAACTAGAAATTAATGCACAAGATTCTTTTGAACAAATAAAATCTTGGTTTGCCAATAATAAACTTATCTTAAATGGGGAAAAAACAACTGCAGTAATGTTCGGTACAAATAAAGTAAGAAATGAGAAAGAATACATTAGGTTGGACAATAGCGATATAAAACTAGAAGAGTCAACAAAATTTTTAGGAATTTATATTGATCAGTTTCTGAAATGGACTAGTCACATAGAAAGTCTCTCAATGAAATTAAGTTCAATAGGGTATGGTATTAGATCTCTTAGAAACTATCTAAGTCAACCGTGTCTAAAAGTTGTGTATTTTGCAAATCTTGAATCTCTATTGAGATATGGCATTATATTCTGGGGAATAAGTACGAGAGTAAGTGAGATATTTGTTATACAAAAAAGAATTGTAAGACTGATGTTTGGATTGAAATTTTTGGAGTCATGCAGGGGAACATTCAGAAAAAATAAAATTTTAACCGTTTATGGTATTTATCTATTTGAGTGTTTGGTATTTCTCTTTAAAAACAAAAATATAATGTTACAACATACCACAGTTCATAATTATTACCTACAAGAACCCTTGATATACACTATCCAAGGCACAGATTGAGTTTGAGTGAAAAACATCCGTCTTACAACTGTATCAGGATTTATAATAAATTGCCAAGTAGAATTAAAATGATAACAAATCTTGTGTTGTTCGAAGGAGAAATGAAGGAGATATTAATTGAGTTGGAACCATACTCATTAACTGAGCATTTTGAAAGTGAATTTGAGATGGAATTATAAAGGGTATCAAATTTTTTGTTCTTTGACACTGTTTCATTTTATGTTGTAACATACTCTGAAATAAAGATATTTATTATTATTATTATTATTCGCTGTTGCATTTTGTCGTGCCAGTGAGACAAACAACCGGTCTCAGTAACGAAAACATCACTGCCGTTCGGGCCTCAATAGCCGACCACTCAAATGAGGGCATCCGTCAGACCACTCTATGGCGAATTTTGAGTAGGGATCTTGGTTAACACAAGTACAAGATCAAGCTGACTTAATAATTGAAGCCGTTGGACCATTTTTAAGATTAAGAAAAATCATCTTCAGTGATGAAGCTCATTTTTGGCTCAATAGCTTTGTCGATAAGCAAAAATTGAGTTATTAGACAGGCAGCAATCCACACGTGATTCACGAGACTCAATTGCATCCCCAAAAAATCACGGTTTGGTACGGTCTTCACGCCGGCGGCATCATTGGACCGTATTTTTTCGTTGATGCCAACAATCGTCACGTTACGGTCAATGGCGATCGCTACCGTGCCATGATAACGAATTGCAAGGTATGGACTTGGCCAACATGTGGATTCAACAGGACGGTGCCACTAGCCACACAGCACAAGTAACATTCGGTTTATTGAAGCAGACATTTGGTGAGCGTGTAATTTCAAGAAACGGCCCTATCGATTGGCCGCCTCGTTCGAGCGATTTGACGCCTCTGAACTATTTTCTTTGGGGCTACGTCAAGTCACTGGTCTATGCCAACAAGCCGACGACATTGCAAGAGCTCTGAGACAACATAGAATGCGAAATAGCAGCCGTTTCGGCTGAAATATGTGGCCAACTCATCGAAAATTGGGTCCAGAGAATTGACCGCTGCAAACGGGCCCGTGGTGACCATATGAACCAAGTCCAGTTCTATACATAAACGTTATGTTTGTACTTCAAGCCGATAATAAAGTTTTTTAAATATCTCAAATGGTTCGTGTTTTATTCGGATTCAAAGTTGTCCAGTCCCTATTGGAAAACTCTAACTCATTTCCTTCGGTTGATAGAGAGGCTATACAGCCGGAGGAAAACACTTTAGTTTGACTATTGGTTCTTTATCAGGAAGTAGAACTTAATTGATTGAGACTATTTTCGGCACGAAATAAAAAGAAATTGCAGGAATTTAGGCAGATCGATACTTGGCTGTTCTACTAGATTAGGTACTGAAAAAAAAACAAGCTCGCAGAAAAAACCTTTGATGAATACATCACCATATCTATTCAAGTATATAATTCGATTATAATTTTTTTTTAGGTCTTGAGCCTGGTGGATATCGTCAGAATAATAAAATGTGGACCAGTTCTGCCTGGTTACATGTGGCGAAGTCGTATTAAGAACAGCAAACTTGCTAATCCAGAGTTAGAGAGGGATCTTAAGCTGATTTTTCTATCGATATCTTTGGAATATTACATTTTCCTCATACTAGGATGTCTCACAGTGAGTATAAACATTTTACATCACCAGATATTATGAATAATTGACAATATGGGATATTTTTTCACTTAAAATTTATTTGAAAAAAATCATAGGAGGTTTCTTATGTTCATCTTTCACTTTGATCCTAGTTGAACAACGAGCTATCGTTTTGCCAATATATTTGTGCCAAAAATGGTATGAGACCTTAATTGGGTTCGGCTACATGATGATGAATCTCTTGTCAAAGTTGCATGTTCACGATTATCCAGCCGTTCCTTATGAGCAATGATTACAGAAGGAGATGAGCTAGAGTTTTGATACCCTCAGAATGCATTAAACGAAAAAATACTCCCCCTAGGCTCATTATTAGGCAAAATCCATTCAGACTTCCTACTCTCGGCTACTGGACTCTCTAATGCTACGAGTCTCCCGCCACCGATAACTGGCACAGTATATCAAATGGGGAAAAGAAGTCATTGACATCAGGATATGCTCTGGCTTAACAAAGCGGATCCTGCCATTGGAGAAGCAAATTATTCATTTTCCACACAGCTATCAGGAATTACGAATCAATTTTTACGATGTGTTGAAAACCGATCGTTACAAATTCACCCTGAAATATACAGGGTGACTCTTTGACCACTGCGTTAATTTCAACCATATAAATATATTCTTTTGAACTTTTGTCTTAGAATATTTAGTTAGCAAACAATAAAGCACATGTTCTTGAGATGAAAGAAAAAGTTTTTTTCTAAACCGTTTTTCCAAATCCAACTGTCTTAAAGAGTTACAAGCATTTTAAGGATTCAAGTTGGGCAAATACCCCTCTGTAGTCTAGTTTAGTTTGAATGAAAATTACCTTCTACAACATCCACAACTCAATCTCAATTGTTTGAAAACATTATCCCTCTTAAAAATGATTCACTCACTCATGTTTCATCAGATGAGGTCCATATTTAGGGGCACATACTGAATACAAGTTTTTTTCTGGTAAAAAATTACACACCATAAATATAGCTTCTTCATGTTCTATTATACTGGGTTATGATAAAGTAATGCACAAAATTCATAAAACGTACAACGATCACTTTTGAAAAAAATGCAAAAACACCTCAAACGGTGTTTTATATCGTTTGTAGTAAAGATGTTAAAAAAAGAAAAACTACAGCCATACAAAGTTCAACTTGTTCACGAACTCTCAGAAGATGATCCGGACAGACGTTTGAAATTTTGTGAAATCTTCATGCGGCATTGTGACGAAAATCCAAATTTTCTTAATAGTGTAGTATTTTCCGATGAGGCAACGTTTTGTCTAAGTGGTTCTGTAAATCGACACAATTGTCGCTACTGGGCTCTGGAAAATTCCCACGGGATGCAGACAAAACACACCCAGCGCCCCCAAAAAATTAATGTTTGGGTAGAAATCGTCAGGGGAAGATTTATTGGTCCTTATTACTTTCGCGGGAATTTAACAGCTGAACGATATCCGGAACATCTTCTTATGGCAGTGCTTCCGGACCTACTTGCGGCATTTTCGGATCCAAATAATGGGGAAAACTTGGATCCCAGTATTTGGTTCCAACAAGATGGCGCACCACCACATTATGGTCTTACTGTTCGAAAGTTTCTGGATAACCAGTTTGAAGGACGGTGGATTGGAAGACGTGGACCAATGGAGTGGCCACCTAGGTCACCTGATCTTACCCCCCTTGATTTTTTTCTGTGGGGAAATTTGTAAAGTCGGGTCTACATTAACCGGCCAGACAATTTAGAAGACTTAATGGAACGAATTAGACACGAAATGACTCTTATAACTCCGCAGATGATCGAGAACTCTGTAAATGCGGTCTACCATCGTCTTGGCCTATGTCAGTTAGTAAACGGGACACAGTTTGAACAATTCCTATAAGAAATAGTTTTGGTTCAATGGACTGTTTAGTTAATTGAAGAGTTATTATGAAACTTACGTTTATTTCGTTTTTTATTCATTTTCTCGTTTTTTTCTTATGTTAGTGATCGTTATACGTTTTATGAATTTTGTGCATTACTTTATCATAACCCTGTATATTATTTTCTTTCTGCTTTTTTTTGAGCCATCCCTTTGTAATGAGAAATTCTTAAAAATCTCAGAATTAATGGAAATTTTCCTCGAACGTTTGTAATTTTCCCTATAGGATTTTCATATCATGAAAGCCACCATTTCTATGAACATTTTCCACGCGTGAGGTTGTCAAATTGCTTCTTTCTTCACTCAAACCCAGAAAAAATCATCTACGCTTTACCGAACAGTGATATTTCTAAATTTTCTTCTCTTTGACATACTTTTAAAGTTTCACTTGTTTTGAGAAATTTAAGTATATTTACGTTAATTTGCTTTTGGCAAACCAAGTGGGTACTTTTCAATGAAAAACTTTGTTATGATGAATCTGTTTTATTTTGCAATAGCTAATTCATCGAACAAAAATTTTATTACAGAAATAAGTTAATTCATAGATAGAGTTAAATTTTATTACCCTGTTTTTTTAATATTGTTCATTAAAATTCACAAATCTACTTTCAAAAGGTATTCACAAAATGTGTTGTATGCACAGACTAAGAGAAAGTATTTCACATTGATGGAATCTTAGTTATGAGCAGTCAGCTAGGTCGTATGGCCAGGTCCTCTTCAATCTTAGTGAGTTGAATGGATCCTCTGTTAGCTTGTTGATCAGTTGTTTCGCATGTCCTTACAGCTTCTGATGGTATTTTCTCGAGCAGTTTTCTATTTCTGTGCTGACATATGGGACTCTCAAATCTTCATGGATGGTGTGGTTGAAGACACACCAAGGGGCATCAACCAGAGCACGTAGTATTTTTGATTGTCTCTTTGGATAATTCGAATATTCGATGGCTTAGCGCAAACCCAGAATTGGGTGTCGTACGTTCATATTGGTTTGATAATCGCTTTATAAATTAGTACTTTATTTTGGAGGTGTAATTTGGACTTCCTGCCTATACATTTTTCGGAATTTCAGATTTATTTCATTATTTTTGGTATCAGTGTGTTGTCTTCAATTGAGGCGCAGGTTTGTAGTGAGTGTAACTTGAACTGACTTACCCTCATTGATGTTGAGTCGCAATTTTCGATGCCACTGTCCAAGGTTACCCACGTGCTGTTGTAATTGTTTGGAAGCTGTTTCAGCGTTTTCATCAGATGCAAGTGTCGCTATATCGCCTGCAAAAGATTTTATGGTGGTGTTCTGATTTTCTGGTATGTCCGACGTAATGATGATATTTAAAAGTGGTCTCAAAATACTTCTCTGTGGTACTCCGGATTCGACTTTGGTAGGAGTGGTTATTGCTTTCCCATACTTCACGGCAAAATAACGGTCTGCTGGATACGATTCCTTAATAATGTAATTCGGCTGTGGGAGGAGTTGTTTGAGTTTGCAAAGCAGTCCGTTATTCCAAATCTTGTCGAATGCCTACGAATTTTATTACCTAATCATAGAATATTGAATTTATTACGGAACCTCAGGAGAGAAAAAATTATATCGGGTTTTCCAATGGGAACTTGACAAGTTTGATTTTAATTTGTGAACGCACCCTTGGATCAATCATCGAACTGTCAACGTCAATTCATTCAGTAAAGTAAATATTTTCATCATGGTGAAGTACACAAACGAACAATGTTACTACCGAAATTTGTCGAAATTCGCGCTCTAGTAGACAGGTAATCACAAGGTTGGTGCAAAATTTGAGTTTACATATTCGGTGTTGGATGTTGTCGTGCCAATGAGACAAAAGACTGGTCGCAGTAACGAAAACATCGCTGCCGTTCGGGCTGCCGTAACCGACGATCCAAATCAGTCAATTCCATGGCGTTATCAAGAATTGGACATCCTCAGATCACTCTATGGCGAATTGTGCGTGAGGATCTTGTTTTACATCCGTACAAGAGCAAGCTGACTCAAGAATTGAAACCGTTGGACCATTGAAGTGACGTACGTTCTCCGATGGGGTTCTGGAAAAGCTGCGCCACGCTCATGATTTTCATCGAAAAATCATCTTCAGCGATTAAGCTCATTTTTGGCTTTGTCAGTAAGCAAAATAGGCTCATCTGTTAGTTTGAACCTATTCCGACGTACAATTTTCTCAAGCATGTCAAATTCTTCTTCATCCTCCGCTTTTGTACGGTATTCGATTGGTAGGTTTCCAAATATACTTTTTAGAGTTTTCTCCCGAGGAGAATACGGTAGGTGAACGAACACCTTATCCCCCGCAGGTTTTATCTCTTTAACACCATATCTATGGAAATAATTAGTCAAGTTGAATAAACATATACCTCATAAACAAAATTACAAATTAACATTGAAATATACTTACTGAAAAAGTTGTTTTGACACCACCTCTAACATTTTATTTGTAAAATTCTCACGATCCGTACTGAAGATGACAAGTGTTGAGGGAACTGTAGCCATTGTGGTATAGGTAATAGAGAAATTGAATGGTGAAAATGTGAGTACTAATGGTGAAGAGAAACCTACTTCGATTTATATCCCCTTTATTTGGAAAAAAAGAGATCCTGATAATTATCGTATAAATAAACTAACAATTAATTGATTGTTTATATTTCTTATCGGAGTTTCGTATGAAAATGTTAATTTATCAAAATAAAACGTGGGATAATCACGGACTTCTAATCGGTCTCTATTGTTAGAAATATGAAGAAAAATTGCCTAAGCCGCCGCTGGTCCGGGACCATTAGAAAGAATGCTAATGTAAATAAACACTTGAGATGTTTATTGCCTAAAGACTCATTAGGCAGTTCCGAGAGAAACGGAACAGAGAGCATACGTCCCAGCTCAGAGATAAAAGGCAGCTGATTTTATTCATTATTATTTTCATTCCATATTGGAATTATTAAATGATAACTATTACCAATTTGCTTAATTTCTAATATCAGAAGTGGGATAGTGCCTAGTGTTCACAGTGTAATTTTGTGCTCGTGTGGTCCATAAAGGAAATCATTCTCAAGAAATTTCCCAATACTGGGTGGTATCGAAAACAGGATTGTATCTACAAAAAAGTGAAAGAAAAAACATGGCTTCATCGGATGGTGATGCGACTCAAAGCTTACTGGCAGAGTTAGTCAAAGTGCTACAGTCTCAGAGATCTGGTGAACAGGTAGATTTATCGTATTTCAAACCCGAAATTAATGAATCACATAAATGGGTGAGTTACGTTGAGACTATTAAGCATGAGGTAGGATGGTCTGATGTTCAAACCTTAGCAAGGATTGGTCGTTTTTTTTATTAAACGAAGCAAAAAAATGGTTTGAACGTTGGAATCCAGATCAGAGAGATTGGGCTACTTTCCCTATCGATTTCATTGAGGCATTCCCTCCGAAGAGAAATCTTGGTCGCATGTTAGAAGAGGCGACAAAATTTTCAAGTGCTTGTGAATCCCATGTGCATGAGAAGTCAGCTTTGTTGAACAATTTACGAGCAAACTGGTGTGAAGCCGATCGGGTAGAATTGATTGTTCATGGAATTTCTGAGTTAGAGATACGTAACGCTGCAATGAATGCTAACTGTAGCACTATTTCCGATTTACTAGTTTTCTTATCATCGTTTGTCAAAACTCCACGATTTAGCGATGGTCAGCAACGAATGATTGGACAAGACAATTCTCTCAAGCGGAAATTTCCTTTTTCCGACAAGAAATCAATGAGTAATGCAAACATTTCTAAGAAGTGTTTCCAATGTGGTTTAATGGGACATGTTCGAGCTAATTGTCGTGCTAAAAACACCAAACCCCAGTCAGAAAACAAGAACTTGCATGTCAGTGAACACGATGTTCCCAGTACATCTCGAAATACCGAGAGCTGTAGTTTTTGTGCTAGAAAAGGTCACAATGTTTCAAATTGTTTTACAAAATCGGCTATTGAAGAAATATTAATCTGTGTTCAACAGGAAAACCTATCGGTTTAACAAAGATTTTCAACGATGGCCATCAATTTTGGGCACTTATTGATACCGGTGCTGACTTATCCCTCATTTCCGACAGATTTTTGCATTTATTTGAAAATAAGGTAACCTGATGTAACATTCTTTTGAAAGGGCTTACCAATGTTACTATTGAAGCAACAAAAAAATTTGTATCGTATCTAATGTGGACATTCCGATTACATATGTTTTCATTTCCGACAAGAATCTTGATTACGATGTTTTGATTGGGCGTAATATTTATGAAGACCAGAGCCTTGTAACCATAACAGATCATGAAGGGTCACGCAACATACGCCGTCAACTGCCTGGAATCAACCGGGTTGCTGAAGGTATCAGTTCCGAAATCACTGAGGTCGATGTACCTGCAGATTATCGAAATGATCTTCAGATACTTCTTCGAGATTTTAGTGGCATGATAACAACTGGAAATAAAGTAGGTGCGGTCAAAAATGTAAGCCTTCAAATACGGTTAACAAAGGACGCCGTGGTCGTCCGTAATCCTTACCGTTTATCTACTACCGAAAGAGAAGCTATTCGTGAAATCACAGAAGATTTGATGGCGAACAGCATTATACGACCTAGTGAATCACCGTTTGCAAGTCCTGTAATATTGGTCAGAAAAAAGGATAAATCATTCAGGATGTGTGTTGACTATTGCGAACTCAACCGGAAATTAGAGAATATGTTAGCATTGTTTGGAACTCCTAAACAAATTATAATGGATGCTGCTACGTCGTTCAAAAACACAACATTTCCGAAGTATCTGGAGCAATGGGGTATTGAACATCACTTTGTTACACCTGACATACTTAGAGGAAATGGACAGGTCGAACGCTTTATGAGAACCGTTCCAAACTTATTGAGGATTGAAACTCAAGTAAAAGCAGAATGGCCGAGTGGTTTATGTAAAATCCAGCTTGTTCTCAACACAACTGTCCAGAAATCGACCAGTTCGACCCAACTACAATTGCTCTTGGGAATCCAAGGATCGACACCATTGATACAGGCGTTATTGAAAAATGTGTCAAAAGATCTGACTCCAATACGAAACAGAAATTTAGATAGACAAAGGGTGGCAGAAAGACTGCCTTCAACATGCAATCTTGATAATGTTAAGAAGAGGAGAAGAGATAAAGTTCAGTACTCGCCTGGTGACTTCGTGCTGATGCATCGTGATTCTCAGATGCATATCAGTAAGAGCGATTATGAGTTTGTTGGTCCATACGAGGTGGTGAATTGCCTGAATAATAGACGCTATGAAATTAAGAAGGTTGGCACAAATATCATGACCAAAGCTGCTAAAGAACAGCTCAGACGATGGCCTGTGCAATGGGCTTTGAATGTTGACATGAATGAAGTATTGAATTTTCTTGAGTCAGAAGAATTTACGGAAAATGAAGGTTAGTGAACTAACAGCGTTGCTGTTATTTCATTTTGATTAGTCTCTGCTCCATGCGTGACAGAGACGAGTGATGGCTGAGGTCATCGCAGGTATAATTTCAATTTTTGATTGGTCTCTGCTCCATGCGTGACAGAGCCAAGTGATGGCTGAGGTCATCACAGGTAAAATTTAAATTTTTGATTAGTCTCTGCTCCATGCGTGACAGAGACGAGTGATGGCTGAGGTCATCGCAGGTATAATTTCAATTTTTGATTGGTCTCTGCTCCATGCGTGACAGAGCCAAGTGATGGCTGAGGTTATCACAGGTACAATTTAAAATTTTTGATTGGTCTCTGCTCCATGCGTGACAGAGTCAAGTGATGGCTGAGGTTATCACAGGTACAATTTAAATTTTTGATTAGTCTCTGCTCCATGCGTGACAGAGCCAAGTGATGGCTGAGGTCATTGCAGATATAATTTAGAATTGAGTTTTATTTTGGCAAGTTATTGCAGTACCTACTAGTGTAGTAGGTTGTAGTATTCTGGTACTATCAGGAAGGATAGATTTTGTTTTTGTAATTTCTCAGATGAATTGGCAGCTGAAGAGGGTGCCGAGAGCGTCACCCCTGTCAGGAAGGCCGTGTTAGAAATATGAAGAAAAATTGCCTAAGCCGCCGCTGGTCCGGGACCATTAGAAAGAATGCTAATGTAAATAAACACTTGAGATGTTTATTGCCTAAAGACTCATTAGGCAGTTCCGAGAGAAACGGAACAGAGAGCATACGTCCCAGCTCAGAGATAAAAGGCCGCTGATTTTTATTCATTATTAATTTCATTCCATATTGGAATTATTAAATGATAACTATTACCAATTTGTTTAATTTCTAATACTATAATATTCAAACAAACGAAAGTGTCCATTTTCATCTACTGTTATCTTATAGTTTTGAACCTTAACCTTTCGGTGGTCATTTGAAGAAACGGATTCCTTTAAGAAATATATTCCCGTCAATAACAATATTGTTGTTTACTGTTGAATTAAAAAAACAACACTATGAGTATTCCTGAGACTGAACCATTTTTATACTGTGTATTATCGCCGGAATTTCCAAGAAACTATTATATATTGTTAGATCAACATAATTCATACAGGTCATGACAGGTGAACATGACTTTTCTCATATACGGAAAAGAATAGCCTACATTAAGCACTATTAGTCAATAACAAAATACAAAACAGTTTCAGACTCGATCGATCGATCCAAAACTAATCTCTATCGATTACTCACTAAAGCCAAATCCACCATAGCTTAGCGGTTATACACGTACATACTTACAGAGAGGACGTCGGTTCGAATCCCGATACTCCCATAATAACATTTTAACAATATCACTTCAAATTGGGTGTGGTCAAGTATGACACAGGTAAATACCTGTTGGGTGTGGTCAGGTAAATCGTGTGACACAAATAGGGTGTGGTCCTAAGGTGTCACCAGTAAGGGTGTGGTCAGGTAAATCGTATGTCACAGGAAGACCGGTCAGGTGTCGTCCTTCAAGACAGCCAAATCGTGTGACACAAACACCACCTATCTTTTCACCGACAAAGTACACTTCTTCAACTTCTGGTCATTGACCACTTCTTCAGATTAAGACCTTCACGTCAACGATGATTTCTTCTTTCAACAACCCTTCTGGTCATTGACCACTTCTTCAGATCAACCCCCCCTGAAGAACCATCCAGTTCTTGGTACTCCGGATGGTACAGGTCATCCTCAGTCCCATAACCCCTCTAGTTACACTACTACAGCAAATGGCAATTTATATTTGGTGGTGAATGTAAGACAAAAATTGTTCAGTGGTTCATTTCATCTACAGGGTGTCTCAAGTTTGAGTGCCTATTAGACGTTTCTGGAGAACTAGACATATTTGAAATTTGAAAATTGGGATTACGATATTGTTCGAAGTTCTCTACGGAGCTAAAATATTTTCGAAGCCCAAAAACTTCCGGTTATACAGGAAGTGAAAATAAAAAAATTTTTTTTTTCAAGTTTTCCATTCCTGATATGATTGAGTATTCAATAGTGAATACATTTCTGTTAAAACCATTGAATTAAATCCAATAGTTTTCAAAATATCCAAAACAAAACTGGAAAAAAAGTCAAATATGTTCAGTCAGTAATATGTTCATTATTCTTATTTTAAACATCCTGAGCGTAAACCGTTTTTACAAGATCGAAGAGGAAGAATCTGAAAAGGTCATGCATCTTTTGGATTTCAAAAATATCATCACAGGGTGTTTCAAATTTTGTGTTGAAAATTGTGATCTTAAATTGGCCATAACTTCTGTTTTTCAAATTAGAACCCTATTTTTTTATAATTGTGTTGGATTCTGCGGTCAAAAATAATGATAGTTTTCTCACATGATTATGCTCCTAAATTCAATAATTTCTGAGTTATTTGAGATTTTCTGAATTTATGGTGTATGCAGAGTCAAATTGATTGCATCTAAAAAAATTCGATGAATATTCTTTCGAAACCATGGGAACACTGTACCCATAGAAGATAAATTGTCTCTTAATAATTCACAAGTGTCAGGTGTAATTGTTATTCGTTATCTTCATTTCTGGATTTAACAAAATGAACTGTTATTCTAATTACGAAATTCTGGATCTATTTTATATACACGGTGAATGTCACAGAATTATTTGTAGAACCTGCCGGGCCTTCATGAGAAGTATCCCCATTTAACTTCCATGACGGAGAAGATCTTTAGAAAATATGCTTCAAACTTTCAAAGTTTTGAATGTTTAAAAGCCCCTAAAAAATACAAAAGAAGGGTAGTTGATCATGAGGAAAATGAAATTAGTGTTTTGACTTATTTCGAAGCGAATGAAAATGCATCTATTCGAAGTGCAGCTCATGAAATCGATTTAGACAGAAATTCAGTGCACCGAATTTTGAAAAAACACAACATGCATGACTACAAATATGAGAAAGTTCATGCATTAGAACCAGGTGACTACATGAAAAGGTTAAATTTTTGTAGAGGAATATTAGAAAAACTTGAAAATGGTGAAAATTTTTTTAAAAAGATCATTTGGACAGACGAAGCAAAATTCAATAATGAAAGACTATTTACTAGAAAGAATTGCCACATTTGGAGAAGCGAAAATCCTCATAGAAAAAGACAAAGAAATCCCCAGAACAAATTTAGTTTTAATTTGTTTGCTCTTTTGATGAACTATAAAGTGCGGTACTACATTTATGAAGAAAATTTAAATACAAAAAAATTTTTGGAAATCATGAGAAATTTTGTTTCTGAGTTTTTGGATGAACAAAATGGTTACCATATTGAAACTCTTACCCGATCATTTATTTTGTTAATTTGAGTTTTGAAACGTATTTTTATTTTTATTATCATAATTTATTTATAATCATAATTCGGTGTGCTGAAGTAGCGAATCTATTTAATGTGTTTCCTATTGAAGAGATGAATTCTCATTCGCTTCGGAATAAGTCGAAATACTAATTTCATCAACTGCCCTTTTTTTGTATTCTTTAGGGGCTCTTACATTCCAAAATTTGGAAAGTTTGAAACATCTTTTCAGAAATTGTAAAAAAAAATGGGGATACTTCTCATTGGATACTCAATATTTTGTGTCATCCACCATGGATTTGAAATAAACAATATCATTAAGTGCATTTGAATGTGCATTGCGTATACAATTGAAAAAATATAATATAAGAAATAAATCCAAAATCTCATTATTAGAAGAGCAACGATTCATTTTGTGAAATCAAAAAATTTCATAACGACTAAAAATAAGACCTGTCTGACACTTGTGAATTATAAATATAAATATAAATAAATAATAATATAAATATAAATATTCATCGAATTTTTTTAGATGCAATCAATTTGACTCTACGTATTACATAAATCCAGAAAATCTCAAATAACTTAGAAATTATTGAATTTAGGAGCATATCATGTGGGAAAACTATCATTATTTTTGACCGCAGAATCCAACACAATTATAAGAAAATAGGGTTCTAATTTGAAAAACTGAAGTTATGGCCAATTTAAGATCACAATTTTCAATAAAAAATTTGAAACACCCTGTGATGATATTTTTGAAATCCAAGAGATGCATGACATTTTCACGTCCTTCTTCTTCGATGTTGTAAAAACGGTTTACGCTCAGGATATTTAAAATAAGAATAATGAACATATTACTGACTGAACATATTTGACTTTTTCCGGTTTTTTTGGATATTTTGAAAACTATTCGATTAAATACAATGGTTTCAACAGAGATGTATTCACTATTGAATACTCAATCATACCAGGAATGGAAAACTTGAAAAAAAATTTTTTTATTTTCACTCTCTGTATAACCGGAAGTTTTTGGGCTTCGAAAATATTTTAGCTCCGTAGAGAACTTCGAACAATATCATAATCTCAATTTTCAGATTTCAAATATGTCTAGTTCTCCAGAAACGTCTAATAGGCACTCGAACTTGAAACACCCTGTATAGTGTTTAGTGGTGGAACCATAGACTGGAGATAATTCTCCAACCTTTTGTAGAAATATTTTATAAAGAAAGACATGAAATATGGCACATTGAACAAATTAGATTATTGAATAATTTCAGCACAGAGTTGGATTTGGGAAAATCAGAAAATTTGGGCAAACTTATATCGATTTAATTCCTTTCAAATTAAAAAATGGTGCATTTTAGGAAATAATCTGATAAATGATTTTATCTGTAGAAAAGACTAATAATTCTAGGAAGTACAAGATACGGACCTTTAGTTCAAGTGATATTTGTTTTTCATGCAATTTAACCAATCTGTTCAGTAGTACCTAGTCCGAAACCCACAAGAAATGGAATAAATCTATTGATACTCAAATATGCATGACTGTTATCACAAACCTACAAGAGATCCTTTCGATTGATATTGTCGTTTGGTGAAAATGCAATTTTTTTAATGAAATTTTAACACCCTATATCTTTTGAACGGGGCCAAATTTGGAAAAACGTTATAGTAAGAAAATGTTTCTTTTGACGTCAAAATCTATGGTTAAAATTAACGCAGTCGTCAAAGACTCACCCTGTATATATTTAATAAAAATACGAAGTTAGAAATTATCCTATATTTCATAAATGGTTCCTTGCTTCCGTTAGTCGAACTGCATGCTGTATGTCGTATTAGAAATTTCATTAATTTATTCTCGTTTTTTTATACGGAGTGTATCATCTCAGACGAGTCTACCCGTATATTTTTTATCCCATAGTGGTTGGAAAATTTACTGCAATATGTCAATGAGTTCGTTTTGGGGGAAATTTTTGACGTATATTTGAGCTTTGAACTAGCAACTGTTTCAGAATTGAATAGGGGAGATAAGTTGAGTGATTTTACATTTGAAGGGCCTTGAACGCATTTTTATAATGGCAAACGTAATTTTAATGAACCGATTTCGCCAAAAAATGTTGGCTCAAATGAGTCAGACACCTTGAATATTAATACGTTAAAAACAAAACGGGATCGAAACTTTTCTTTTATTTTTGTGCTCCTGTTCTGGTAGAACAGCGTGCTATCGTTTTGGCCAAATGTCTGAAATTTTCGAATGTCCAGCCGAAAATGGTCGCAATCGATTAGGTGTGACTTCCTGATGAAGAATACCGGGTCAAACTTAACTACGCCCATTCGGCCCTATACTGGCCATCTTCCGAAAGAGATAACCTAGATGATTCTTCTAATATTCGTGAATATTGAGATTGATGATATTGGTTGATGGAGCAATAAAATCTTAAAGCTGTATGGCGAGGTTTTGGTGTTTATTTTTCACCTTCCTCGGGCTACAAATGGTAGAAAATTTCAAAGACAACAACAACATTATAATCATACACATAAAACAATAAATTGAATTTGCAACAAGTCATCAACAACAAAAACAAACAAAAAGTTGATCATTTCTTTAGTCAACCTTTTTCCCAGATTATTCTCTCTGTGAAGGATTGTTGGATTATTAAAATTGAAATTATGTCCAGTATTTTTACAATAATCTGATAGAACTGTGCTAGTAGGACATTTTTACAGTCACTTTCAAGCTGTCGAATAGCTAGAGTTTTCATATTTTAAGAATAGGAGCACGTTCCAAATATCTCGGTCAAGTTCGTTATTGGGCCAAACCCGTCCATTAATTCAGGAAATTTCTGAAATTTGGATTTTTCTATATCTCCTAGAATATACATCGGATCAAGTTGTAACCTGAAACGTATTTGAATTAGATTGAAACATCAAGGCTTGCAAAAATCGATACACTTAGAAAATTTTCTGAAATTCCAAAAAATTTTTTTAATACCTTTTACCTCATAAGATATTCGACGTATTTGAATAAAAATTTGTGTATGCATGGAGTATTGACGGCTCGTGCCTTTTTGGAGTGGGTCGGCCAGATGAATCATACACCTACAGTGTGGAAACCACTTATGAAATTAAATTGATTACATTATTTATTCAGACAATAACAAAAAATACGTAAACTCTTGGATTCAGGTGTGCTTTATTTTAGCATAAATATAAAAGATCAGGGTGATTCGGGCAAGTTTGTCATACTCCGTGTTCGTTTTTGTTATGGGTCACTCTGTATATTTCTATATTTCTTAAATCTCCTTAAATAACAAATTTAAAGAAACTGTATTGAATAGTTTATACATTATCTAAAATGTAGGTAAAAATCGAAACTAATAGTCAGAAGTATTTTGGAAAAATTGAAACGACCATGAGTCTCATCAAAGATGCTAATAAATAATTTAACCTCGCATAATCTTTAAAAAATCATTTAATATAGCTATATAACTTGCTAAACCAAGATTGGCATAGAGACTATCGAAACAAGAAACACTTCAAGAAATTTTTGATCGCCACATGAAAATGTGTAAAACTTATTCTCTACTGAAAATCTTATGTAGTCATTGCAATTTAATTCTACCTCACTTACATTTACCATCTATATTACTCAAATAAATCGACAGAAACAGAACGGAAAACAGGTGCACCAAAAACATAGAGGAGTGAGAGACTAGTTTTTCTCAAAAACAGAAACATAACCTTCAAATAAAATGACATTATTGTGTTACCTTCACTTGATTGTGAATTTAAAAATAAGAGCATCAACCAAAAGAATTTTTCGAATTCTAAAATAGATTTAGAATTCTAAAATTAACTTTTTATCATTTTTATTAATCATAACGTTTGTGGCAGATGCTGTCCAAGTAAAACCTCACATTCAGTGAGTTGATTTGTTTTAAAATTTGTTGTTTATATATTATATATTATTGTTCTTTTGTAGAAGCCCTGAAGAAGCATTAAATTAATGTGAAAGCTTGGCATAGAATGAAGAGTAGTCAAATCATTTACTCCCAAATCCGAGCCTAAAGAGCCTTACTTTATTATTTCAATATATTTATTTTGGCTCTTGAAACGATAGGTATTATATACATATATATAAATACACTGCGTTAATTTTAACCATAGATTCTTGACGTCAAAAGAAACATTTTCTTCCCATAACATTTTTCCAAATTTGGCCCCATTCAAAAGATATAGGGTGTTGAAATTTCATAAAAAAATTGCATTTTCACCTGTAATATTCAAACGAGAATATCAACTGAAATGATCTCTTGTAGAAGGTTTTTGATAACAGTCATGCATATTTTGGCATCATTAGATTTATTCCATTTCTTGTGGGTTTCTCACTACTACTCTACACATTGGTTAAATCGCATAAAAACAAATATCGCTTGAACTAAAGGTCCATATCTTGTACTAGGTATCTTCATCTTTTCTCCTAAATTGCACCGTTCTGGAGATATTTGAAGTTGAAAGAAATTAAATCGAAATAATTTTGCCCAAATTTTCTGATTTTCCAAAATCCAACTTTGCGCTGAAATGATTCAATAATCAGATTTGTTCAATTTTGCTATATTTTATGTCTTTATTAAATATTTCTACAAGGTTGAGAAATCATATTTTCTGTCAGGACCTGTTAAACTGAAGACTTGTCTTTATGAAGAGCTGGTTCTCTCCAGTCTATGGTTCCACCACTAAATACTATAGATGAAATTAACCACTGAACAATTTTTGTCTTACATTCACTACAAAATCTAAATTGCCATTTGCTGTATTCATTATTAATTATGTCTAGCACTTTGTTTAATATTTAATCCAGAGTAATATTCCATAATAAATAGAGAAAAAGATTTCCATCACTCACATAGGTACTTCGGTATATTTTCATGATGACCGTTGAAATGGGTAATATATTTTCTGTCAGGACCTGTTAAATTGAAGACTTGTCTTTATGAAGAGCTGGTTCTTTATAGCTTAAGACTTTCAGGGTTCATCGAATTATATCTATTCTAACATAGGAATGCTTCAAATTAAGCTCATATGAGTTTTAAAAACTTCGAACCCAGTCTCCTAGATTTGTTCTATAGCTTTAAAGATATTTTTTTCATACATCGATTCAACCTCGTTCACAAACTTAGGAGATAATAGAATTTGACTCAGTTTTAATATTTCTGAATGTTTGTTATGATGCATGGTTGATTTAAATTCTATCAATATCGAAACTGGAAGCTATAGGTTCATTAACAAGATTGGGATAGAATGCATTTTCTGACCATAATCATTTCATACTGATTTGAATTGTTTCAAACTATCGAAATTATCCCTAGAATATTTTCCACTTTTTTCTTGAAGATATAAATAACTGTTGACAGTTTCAAACAGAATCAAAACAACAAGGAACCACACTGTTTTATTGGGAACTACCCACCACAGAGACGTTATTACATTTTAATGTGATAATAATGCACTCTTGTTATTCTGAGAAAAATTATAACTAAAGATCAATAATGGTTACAGATATTATCTTTCATTTAAAAAACTTTGCAATTATAAATTATTGTTTTTTTTCTCTACTGGGGTTCGGTAATACATTGATATTCTATGGTAAGGTATTAAAATCTGACATAATCTATGAATAACCATTATTCAATATTTATGTTTTTGTATACATGATTAAAACAGATACTCTGATTATAAAATCCAAAAATTTACGCATGTTCAGTAATTAATTATAGTCTAAACAGAATAGATTCATATTAATGATCTAACAAACATTTTTTCAAGCAAGAATAATTGCACACCTAAATCTGGGAATACTTGTAATCTATCCGAGTAAATTGTTATTGGGATTCAGAACAGAAAATAATCATTAAGCAAAGTAACATTTCTTTAATATAATTATTCGTAGTGACATCATTCATTGTTGTTGAATATTTCGAAAAAGATTTTCATATTTTTAACAGTATGATATCAAGAGACTTCATAGACCTGTTCACTGGTCTCTGTCAAGGAGAAGAAACTTCAGAAATATCAGTGTTTGGAAAATCATAGATGATTTTTTCTGGCTTTGAGTGAAATAAAAAGTAAAGTGACAACCTCTTGCCTTGGAAGTTTTCATAGAAATGATGGTTTCCATGAATTGGATATCTTAAGAAGAAATTACAAATGTATGATGATAACATCCAATAATTCTGAGGTTTTTCTGGAATTTCTCACTAGAAAGCGATGGTTTATAATCTTGAAGTAGAAAGAAATTATGGTAGAACAACAAAAATCTATGTGTATGGTGTTGAATTTTTTTTTACCAGAAAATTAGTAATTTGTATCTTCCTTCTGAATATGGACCTCATCGGATGAAAGATGAGTGAGTAAATCATTTTTTAGAGGGAAAATTATGTTTTTAAACAATTCAGATTCAATAGTGGACGCTGTGGAAGGTATTTTTCATTCAAACTAAACTGGACTACAGAGGGGTATTTGCCCAAGTGAAAACTCAAAATGCTTGTAACTTTTTAACGCAGCTGAATATGGAAAAACCGTAATGGAAAAAGTGTTTCCTTTGATCTCAAGAACCTATGGTTAAAATTAACGCAGTGGTCAAAGACTCACCCTGTATATATATATATATATATTATTTTGAACTGTATGAAATTAGTGAATATGAATAGTAAAACAATTTTTTTTCTAGCAAAATGCCATCCTGTTTTTGCCGTTCCTTTGCCTGTACGCATTCATAATTCTCATGGAGGGTCTCATATTTTTGATGTTTTTGTTCGTCAAATGTGTGAATCTGTCAAAGATAAACGTGTGTATGATTGCTTTTGTCGTGTACAACTGGCTGGCAGTGTTTTGTGCCTTTCAGGGTTGTTTACGATACTGTGACATGTGAAAATAAAATATATAAGTAAGAAAACTTATGATTTGTTTTATTTTCGAACCCTTGGATCTGAATATTATGGATTGCTCGAAGACATGATGATCAAAACTCGAAGATTTGAGACCCTCCATTTCAATAATCTGAAGTCAGATGATTAGAAATATTTTAAATATGGAACGCAATTCATAATTTTCATGATCATGTGGGTATTTTTCGATTGCAGATTAAAAAAATTACTATGTAAGTTGCTCTATAAGTTAAGACTATTTGAAAAGTGCTGACTCAGGATTTTTTGCGCGTTAGTTTTAAAGTCTTTTTTCGGATTCTGGAACAGTGAGATACGTAAACAACTGCCACAATAAAGGAACAAACATATTTTTCAAATAAGAAATAACTTTCTGCGGAACTGCTCATTTCTTTATATTTGAACATCTGCATTGATCAACTTCATTTTTATTTATTGTGGTTAAGGTCATATCGCACAGGTTCCTTCAAAATCAAAAATTTTAGGGTTAAAGCCATATATTGGCCATTAGCACCTGCTGTGACCCCCTTTATTATAGTTAGTCCTCGTCTAATCTTTTCTCTCTTGCCTTGGTTTTACAGTTGCCTTGTAGATAGTGTAGGGTACCTCTTAAAAGAGGCGGCTCATTTGTCCCATACACGACGAGGAAATGTAAGAGCGACTCATTTTTATACAATGTACCACCTCACTTCAAATGTCTCTCACTTCGCCTCGATGAGGAGCAGCGATGCAGGCACGCGAGTCACGCGACAAATACAAAGAGGGAGAGGGGATAAGTCCTGTTCCTGGTCATCGGTACAAAAACGTCAAAGATAGAGGTAAATGAGGGCTGAGGGGATGTACTGATTCATAGTAGACAGTACACAGATGTAAATTATGGAATTACGGAGGGTTTTATGGCGTGGCGGCATCTTTGTCACTTTGGCACCTCTAACCAAATATGATGTGATTTTATAGGAGTTTCTTTGAACTCAACAGAAAAACAATTTTATTCTCGATGATTGTAAGAGAATATTGATTCTTCAGAGAAGGAATAAAACGCTAAGCTCTCGATTACTATTTGCTATTTCTGAACCAATATCTCATGACATTATAGTGTTAATTTTTTCGATTTAAAAATATTAATTATTATTTGGAATTCTGTTCGTCATAGATAAAGAAAAATTAGAAGACATTAAAAGTCGATTCGATGAAGAATTGAACGAATTGTTATTATCATCAGAGGGCGAAATATTCAGTTTCTTATCAACCAAATAAACACAAATGATAAAATACAAAGATGAAATTTTCCGAATAGTAATAGTCAATAAATGACCTTAATGAATGTTGAAACCACTAGTAATTGGATACATTTTTATAAAAACAGTTTGTTCTAAAACGAACAGGAAAACTGTGTATTATGGGAGTGGAAAGTTTAAATTTTTTGATTACATGAGAATATATAATTACGGTTAGCTTCGATTATTTTGAATAACAAAACCCTCATATTCAGTAAAATCTTCCCCTCATTCGCTCACCGTATTGAACTTTCAAAATCCAACAATTAATTTGCATTCTAAATTTTGCCTCTTTTATTATTTCAGTTCTGTCGACAGTTAACGTTACCCTCCTTTTGCATTTACATATTTGAAGTGAGACAGCAACCTATCGCCTTTACTAGTGCAAATTTTGTCCCGACATCGTTCTCGTCATGAACGGCCAGACCTCCTCGCCTCATTTGAAGAGGTACAATGTACCGCTTCAGTACAAAAATGAGGCACCTCTTACAAAATCAATTTTAAGACTTGTACTACCCAACACTACTTGCAAATGCCAAGAAGGAAAAATACGTAGTGGCAAGTACATATCAACAATTCCTATTTCTGCTTCTATAACTTCCTATAACTGCTCACAAATTCTTTTTGATAATATTCGAATATTCGCATTGATCAACTTCTACAATTCAAAATAATCATTCTTATTTTCCAACCAAAAGTAGGTATATCAATTCCATCGAGAATTATATTTGAGAAGTGATAAATTTCATCCACTATGCTCTCGTCCCTTGGAATATTTTACATATTCAAGTCCAAATTGCAAAAAAAACGATGATTATTCGGAATTGAACGTTCTGAAACCTCTACAGGAATATGTGGAGGATGATGAATCTCCTATAAACATAGCGGAGCATGAAACTTTCCCAGAGCAAGGTAACCTCTATAGACTGAAAAATATCCATTGATTCTTTGTGACTCCTGATTTGAGTGAAACAAGCAAGCAAAAACCACCATATCTTCTCGTGGCTTTGATCTAACTAGATGAAATATGAGAATATATAAGAGATATCGGGACATAAGTGGTCTCAATCGATTAGGTTTGGTTTTTTCGTGATGTTGAATCCTTGGTCGAAATTGAATACAAACGGCCGGTAGACCGACTCTCTATTTTTTCATATTTTGAGAATAAGTTTACTGTCCAAATATCAGGATCAAGTTCGTTATTGGGCCAAATCCGTCCAATGGTTCGGGAGTTATGAGTCCTTGAAATTACGTTTGTTCATTAACTTCCCAAATACTTATCGGATCGAGTTGTAACTTGATCGAGTTGCTACTTGTTGTTTAAATAATGATAGAAATAATAACTACTAGTGAGGTCCATATATCAATTTAGGTCACAGATTAATTTATTAGTTAGTATATCAATAGACCAGTAGATCAATAAGGCAGTAAGTCAATAAGCCCGTAGATCTATGTAGGTCATAGTACAATATATCCCATAGATAAATAAAGTGCTCAATAACATGAAACACAGCAAAAAACACGAAACCACGCAAAAACTCTGATGAGTGCTAAAGATTACGAAATCACAAAAAAAATTAAAGGAGCCCAACAAAACTAGAAGGTACGCAAAATAATCAGAGGTTCGCAAAAAAATAGGAAACCGAGCAAAAAATCCAAGAAGCCATTTCCTCAAGGCACTCAAAAAAACCGGAAGGCATGAAAATGTCCCCGAATGTTAAAAAAAAAAAATAGAAAGCACTGACGTGAGGTCAGATTGCTTTGGCGCTCTTGTTGAGCAACTTGTGAGAAAATATTCAAACCATAACAAATCTATAAGCACTATGATCAGGTGAACAATAGTTTTTCTCGTACTATGGGATAATGTGATGAAAATATGAACGCCTAATGAGTGAACAAACCTAGATCTCAAATTAAAAATAAATACTCATAATTTTCCCCAAGTTTTGTTCGAAGCAATAATTCTTTCCCCCTAAAAACTTACGTCAGTGCTTTTCTGAATTTTGACAACGTATATTATTTTAGCCACCGAGATTGAATTCTATCTCTATGACTTCCCGTTATGAAAAATTTTGATTAATATTACGCCAACTGACACTGATTAATGAGCTCGGCATTTGTCAATCGAATATCGATCTGTGATGGCCATCGTTCAGAGAAAATCACCGACACTTCATGTCATTTCTCTCTTCTCTTGAGTAAATGAAATAAATGATCATATCTTTAGATGGAAAAGAGCTACGACAATGAAATTTGAGGATGAGTAAGATATCGATTACCTCAATATATTCACGAATTTTTGTTGAAATCCGAAAAATATCTTATGAGATAGTGAGGATTAAAAAATACTCACTATGTATTGAAACATTTTTTTGGGAATTTTAAAAAAATTTTCTAGCGCGACGATTTCTGCGAAATTTTGCGAGGCGTTTTGTTGAAGCCTCCCTCAACAATATTACAAGTATCAGATTGGTCGGATGGATATTCTAGTAGTTATTGAGGAAACAAAATTTCAGATGCTCATAACTACTGAACCATCCGACGAATTTGACACAATAACGAACTGAGATATTTGGACAACTAACCTATTCTGATAATATGAAAACTCTAGCTCATCTCTTTTGGATGCTAGAGAGGATACGGCCGGACAGACTCAACTTTCTGTACGGATTCTTCATCAGGGAGTTGAACCCAATCGATTGAGACCATTTTCGTCTCGATATTCCAAAATTACAGACATTTGGGCAAAATGATAGGTACTCTGTTCGGGTGAACAAGAGCGCCAAAAATTAAAAAAAAAAACACATAAAAACCAAAAACACGTATTGAAAACTTGAAGGAACGCAAGAACCCTAAAGTAGGCAAAAACTCAAAGGCGCCCAAAAAAACAGATGGTAGCAAAAGACCCAAAAGCACGCAGCAGAATACGAAAGTTAGCAGAAAATCACAAAGGCTCTTAAAAAACTCGAAGAAACGCAAAAACTTCAAAGCACTCATGAAAATCTTGAAGGAATGCAAAAACTCGAAACACGCTTTGGACCAGTCTCCTTCGGAGCCGTCAGAGGATCGATCTGTAGGAGGTGCACCCCTCCGAGATGGTACCGTAAGGCGATTTCCCGCCTCTCAGCAAGGAGAAAGCTCTGACAGCTTGGGTGTATGAACTGTTCACCCGCTTCAAGAAGGCCACAACTGGATAGGCGAACGCGTTGGACAATTAATGATAACTGCATGGTGATGCGTTCACACTACATAGCTCTGGACCTTGTTGAGACTCAAAACAAAACATATAGGAACCCACTCTTGGAGACATGAAAAGAAATGTGCCCTGGACGACAGGCGTGTAATCATAATCATAATCATCTTTATTTATACTGTAGCTGCATTTAGAGATGTACACGTCAAATAAAAAATAAAAAACTGGATATATAGATATAAAAACTGGATTGCAAACAACCAACTGCATTATAAATCTAAAAAGATCACTGACTCTGCCTCATACAATCATCAAAATATTCATTACCTGAATAAATTGCCTTGGACAACAGAAATGTCCTCAAGCTTGACTTGAATTTTTCGTAGAGCAGGCACCTGATATTTACCGGTAAGGCATTAATAATTTTTTGCCAATATAACTCGGCGATTGTTCGAATTTCCGCAATATATGCACATCTATCGCAAGCTCGTTTTCATACCTAGTATTATAGTCGTGGAAATCGGAATTTTTCTTAAACTCGCATAACCTAGCCCTCATGAACAGGGCAACTTCTTGACGAAGAAGTCATGACTTTATGCTTCCTGAAATAGGGCTCACAAGATTCGGCATGCGGTAGTCCCAGTATCAACCGAAGTATTCTCTTTTGAAGCCTAAAAACCCTTTCACTATCCACACTATTGCCCCACAAAATCACATTTTGTGTCAGATGGCAATAAACCAAAGAATAATATACTATAAAGATCGCCCCAACGTCAGTTGTGCCCCTCAACCTATTAATGGCATACTACCATGAGCTTAATTTAGAACAATCATGATCCACATGATCTCTCCAAACCAAATTGTCATCAATTCTCAACCCCAAAAATTTAGTTACTTCAGCTCTCAATACCCCACCTGGTGCCTTTATATCTTTCTTCAATTTATTTCCAAAGTACATGCAAAGAGTCTTTTCTATGTTTATAATGATGTTATTTTTAGCACACCACACCTTAAATGCCTTCAATACCAAGACCAGGGCTAATTCTAATTCTTCCAGGGACCACGCCATGACCAAAACCGACGTGTCATCGGCAAACATAATTACAACACAATTTTTCAAATATTGAGGTATTCCATTTACAATGATCAAAAGTACTCCCACATCCGGAAAATACTCCCCTGACACGCTGTCACCTACCTTCACACGCATGCTTCTTGATCTTATATAGGACTCCAGCAAGCTCAACATTCTACCACGAATGCCACAACAATACAACTTACTAAGTAAGAAGTTCTGATCTACGCTATCGAAAGCTTTAGATAAGTCGAAGAAGAGAGCTGCTACATACTCACCGCGGTCCAGCCTAATGTGGACATCCTCAACAAAGATAACCACAGCACCCTCAACCGACCTTCCAGAGCGAAAATCATGTTGATTGTTTGTTAGAATGTCATTGTGGTCCAAAAATTTTACAATTTTATCATAAATGATGCTCTCAAATATTTTGCTCAACACATTCAGCAGCGTGATCGGTCTATAATTATTTTTATTATCTTTCTCATCTTTTTTAAGAATAGGTATTACAAGCCCGACCTTAGGTGCATCCGGAAATATTCCCTGATAAAATATTTAATTCATTAAATGTGTTATAGGTTTAACCAATATATCAGTAAAGACTTCAATAGTTTAATTGTTACCCCATCAGTACCAGATGATTTTTTTTCTTAATTTTCCAGATAATTGTCATGATTTCACTCTCCCCAACATGTCTTACAAACCTAATATGCATAAGAGAAGCAAGAGGGGTAGTACAGATTTTGGACAATTGCGTATATTTAGATATTAGTGCTAAATTTGCAGCTGTAGAGAAGTGCTGTCCAAATATTTCAGCTATTTGCGCCGGATCATCAACTAATCGATATTAACCTCTATAATTATACTACACCCATTATTAGACTTTGATCTCCTCACTTCTGTATTCACAATTTTCCGAATACTCTTTTGAACGTTATCACTCTAGATAAGAATTCTATTATTATAGGTTCTTTTGGTTGAGTCATGAAGTAAATTGTATTCTCTTTTATGGCACTTATATAAGTCATGCAGCTTAGACTCCCCCAGATTTCTAGAAAACCAAAACATATCCTCAAGCTCCCTACTCCTATCCCTAATTTCGTCAGTAACCCAGTTGTTAGTTTTATTAATCTTACATCGTTCAGTAAAATTTGTTTGAACCGCCCAGCTTAATACCTCCATAAATAAGCTATATTTTCATTAACATCGTCAACAGCATATACTCCATTAAATGCATCTTCGCCGAATGCAGATTCCACCATGTTATAGTCTATTGCCAAGTATTTACTTGCACTATTATACCCATTGAATCTAAGTGAACCAACTACCGGTAATATACAGATTGACGCGAAATAGAACCAAGATTAGGCTGTATAACCCTTGATTTACCAAGATTTGCAATATTAGTACACAGGAAATCCAACTTTTGTTCCTTTAGATTTCCACGACGATCATAATACACTTTAGTTGGTGATACCAATGTCAGTTTCAAACCAAAACAATTTAACAGCTCCAGCAATAATTGCTTTTCTCCGCCATTTTTAAAGAATTTAACATTGAAATCACCTCAGAAAACCAGGTACCTGCTCACTTTAATACATTTAGTCAACAAATTATAAGATTTGTCTGAAAATGACTTGAAATCACCATCTGGTGATCTATATACACAAATAATACAATAACAAATACTCCCTATTCTAACTTTAATAGCACAACATTCATAGTGAACATCATGAGCCACAGTCTTACAGTCAATTACTTGCGCATCAATACCATCGTTTACATATATCATGGATCCTCCTCGAATCTTTCCAGTTCTTAGATAAGTTGCTGCAATATTGTATCCTGGAATGTTCATGAACTGTACATTATCTTCATTACACCAATGGTCGATTATACAAATCAGATCCAATGTCTCACTTTCAGCCAATACCTCAAGCATACGAACTTTATTTGTGATGCATTGAACATTCCCACGACAAATTTTTACTATTTTGCTTTATTCATCAGTTAAGCTTGGCTGCTTCTTTAGACCTTCGAAACAAAAGGTACATTTTAATTTGGTCTTTAGATACATCTTTATGAACCTTACCAACATGCAACCATATCCTCCTGACTGCTGCAGCAAATGTTGTATCGGATGTACACGACGAGCCACTTCCCCATACAATTCTAGTTTGTTTCTTGACCTTTTCATTCTGCACTGGAATATTGTCAGTATCATCTCTAAAGTCAATAGACTTCAGTTCGGGAGGCTCAATTTCTCCACCACAGTTACTTTTCTCCTTATTTACTTCCTCAACACTGTTCTTTCCATCGGTATTGACCTTCAAGGATTTCTTGTACGAGCCGGCAACAGTGCTCAAGACACTGGCTGTATTTGTTTTGGGCAATATTCGTTTTTCGTTCAGTAACGATATTATAGTATCTTTATCTTTAATTATCACCTACAATTTTTCATTTATAGGTTGAAGACACTCAACTTTTGTTTTTGCAACTCTCAAATCACTATGCAATTTACCGGAGCATCAACTGAATCTTGAAAGAATTCAGTATCGTCAGTATTACCACTCTGCTCAATATACATTTTGAGATCACTGGACAGCATTATGCCTTTCGGCACACTTTTTGAAACAGTTATTGCGATAAGAGCTTCTTTTTTTAATTTATTCAATTCAGCAGTGAACAAAACACTTCTATCTGCACTCGTCGCCATGTTGCCAACTACCCTCCAACAGGGTACGGGGGATCCTTAAAAATCAAAAACTCTCTCGTGCTGAGATGGAGGGCATCAAGAAAAGCTGCTATCTTACCACTGGTGGAAAAAAGAACCCCCATACGCAAGATGAGCCTAGGAGGAGATCATCGACAGGAATAAGAAGAAGTGGTCTTTTTCTGGTACAGTCGGAATAAGACAGCACAGAGAGATCGTTCATGAGCAACCCGATGATGTATACTGGACTGGCGGCCGAAAGCAGACCTAAAATAGCTAGATTAAGATACTCTAGGATAACGCGAGATATGGTGGCCTGGGTGAACACAACCATCTCGGGGCATCTGGCGAGCATGGGCATGGGCAGCCGTAACTGTGGCTGAGGCATTCGGTCAACAGATGGGACACCACCGGGGTTCACCTGGACCAACCACGGGCCCCCTTACAGGTTGCTTCTGGAAAGAAAGATTACAGCTTTGAGGAAAAAATTGGGGTGGTTCATGTTTACCTGAATTTGGCAACACCAACTGTAAAATTCAACAAAGCAGCCAGGAAAGTAGCTTCTGTCTCATATCAGGCGCAGAGACCCCGCCTTCAGAGATAAATTGGCCGTTGTTTTTGATTATCTAAAACAAAATCAATACACTTAGGAACCGCATCAGGAGATATAATGAAAGAACTAGGGACTACATGAATATCAACCTCTTTTATAAAAATCAGAGACAGTTCTGCAGGTCCCTGGAAAATGCAGACGGGAGGGATTACGAAATGATATGCCTGGACCCTGAGGCAGCGCGCAACTTCTGGTCTGAAGTCTGGTTGAGAGAGAGTTTTCATGATAAGAGTGCGTACTGGATAGATGAGGCACAGCAGAAAATACCTAACGTGCTTATGGAGCAGATACGGGTGCAGAAATTGGACATAATCGAGACTCTCAAAACATCTAGCAACTGGGATGCTCCAGGTCTGGACAAGCTACATATCTACTGGTGGAAGTATTTCGATAGTGTACACGACAAGCTGGAGAAATTTTTTCAGGACGCCTTGTACAATCCTGCGTCTATACCCGATTTCCCAACACTTGGTGTTACATACCTCAACCCTAAAGACGGTGACGGAGAAAACCCCAAAAACTAACGATTATTTTTACTCTTTCCTATCGCTTCTTCGGCTACTTCGTGTATGCATTTCATAATAATATTTCAGATACCCTCCACGTTGTAATCTCTGCCTGAAGTTTCCGATTTAGCCTACCTTCGTACAGGTTTCTGGTGGTATCGTCGTCAAATGATTCCATGTTATATTTTTCGACTATAATTGGTCTCTGCTTTATTTTGCGATGATTTTCCAAAACAAATGTCCCAAAAACTAGGTTGTGATGTGTTCCGGTATTGGTAGAGGTAAGAACCGTTACATCCTGTATCTCATCTGGTGTGAAAGATCTATTAGTTATTGTATAGTCAACTGTAGACTTTTGTTCTCTAATGTTGCAGAAGGTGAACTTATGTTGATCTCTGTGTGGAAAATACGTGTTGTTTATTCTCATCTCGTTCCTTGCACATAAATCATTTAGTAGGTCTCCATTTTCATTCAACACGGATTCATTAAATCGTTGTTTTACTCCATTAATTTCCTCTGATCCGATCCTCCCATTGAAGTTGTCAATTTTGTTGATGGTGTTTTGTAGCTCTCTATAGAAAACATCTGATTCTTCTCTTGGTTTCAACATATCGGGTGCGTAGATGCTCACAAGATGTAGACGTCTCCTGGGAAGGATAAGTGTTGCCCTAATTATTCTGTCACTTAGGTATTCGATGGTGTCGATTAGGACAACGTATTTTTCATATAGAAGTATACCAACTCCGGGGTGGGCTCGATCGTGTTTTGGTTTTCCACTATAGCACAAGATATAATTTTCATAATTTTCATATTTTGTAGTAATCTGACCTTTACCTTTAGTTTCAGAAAGTCCACATATGTCCACCCTATGTCTATTCATCTATAAAAGGATCTCCTGATCCTTTCCATTCCATGACGTAATATTCCAGCAAGGTATTCCAGTGATTTTCCGTTTTCTTTTGTTCCCTTTCCTCACTTATTTCGTTTCCAAAATTCGCCCGATATCCGAGGCTGTACCTTCGATTCTGTGAGCAGTATGTGATTTTATCTTGGACAGGGAGCTAACCTTTCTCAAGAACTCTCCTCCATTATCCGGGCTTGGAACCGGTAGCAACTTCAACAGAACTACTCAATCCGCCCAGTTTCAATCGCTGGCGGTGTGCGGGTACAAAATTAGAAATAATAATAATCACCCGCTTAATGAAGGGCAGCGGACTTCCTGAGTCGCTGGTTATACTCAAACAGTAGATTCACAAATTATCTTTGGTAGAAAAGATGTTTGCAAGGTGAATAAAAACAAGTTTGTAGTTATAATAGAATTATGTATTCACAGATAAGGATAGTTACACAATGTTCGGCACTTGAGATTACACTCACAGAAAGAGTTTTTAGGTGTCTATAATAACCAAGGATTTGAACCTCTTTGCTCAATCTAGGCACTTCTGGTAATATAAATGATAAAGAGATCTGACCTTATTTGTTGTTTGGAGTTCACCACAGCTCTGCTTCAATCGTCGAGGGTAGATTTCTCTGAATAAGGTGCAGGCGCTTTGGATAAAGCTTCTCAAACTTCCACTGATGAATTGTGCCTTGGCGATATGTAATTGCGTCACAGGTTCACAATTCACAACCTTTTTCTTTTACGTAGAGAATTTCAACTGAGTAATTCACATACACATGAACTAGGGTAACTAACTGACCCGAAAACAGATTATTTTGAGAGATCTTTAGAGGAACTTGTAGTTCTGAGTGCCGTTATGGACTCGTGAAAAGTAAATTGATAAGAGAACTTACTTGAAGATACTGTGCACGAGAGCGTCTTGAGAGAGAATTTACTTCTAGAAGTGACTACCTTGAGAAGTGTAGACAGAATGAATTTTAATAACTGAAAGAGTTCGGACGTGTACAAAAGTTCAGGTAGCTAAATTTAGGGATTTCCAAAATTCCGTCCGACAGAAGGCATTCTTGGAAGTGACGGCCGCTACCCCAAATTCCAAGAACTGTCCTTTGTTGCGAGAATATCGCAACATACTCCCGCCTGTTGAAGTTTTCTAGCTTCAACAAGAATCGTGCCAATAAAAAACAAATAAAAAAGAAAAAATAAAAGGAGAGAAGAAAGCAATCAACTAACGAGAAAAGCAAGATAATCACAGTTCATAGGAAACGATACGTGTTGTCCAATAGGAGAAGTGAGTCTAATTTTCAGATTCTTCTGATATGGGAAGGGGACACAATTTAGAAATGCTTCTAGTGAAGATTCCATCTGCCGTTTTCAGCTTTACTACTCTTATTTTTTTATCCCTCCCTGGGAAAACTTCCAATACTCTAGCTAAAGGCCATTTTAGTGGTGGGGTATCCTCATCCTTCAAAGGAACCAAGGATCCTATTTTGAGATCAGGAACAAAACGATAACATTTTGGACGGTTCTGTTTATACTGTGGATAGTATTGGGGATCTTTTAAAAACCTTTTTTCTAGGTTGCCAAACCTTTTTCGAGCTATGGCGAAGGAATCTCCAAGATTCAGATTTTCCTTTGGAGATTTTAACGGTTTTAATGGTTGAAACCTGCCATCCATTGAGTCCTTGGTTGTATTGATGAACGATGTTTCTGCAGCTTCATCAACTGGAGAGAGAGGCATAGCCTTGGAAACATCTTCTAGCTTCCAGGATCTAGAGACTTGCTGCTCAAGTTCCGATTCCTCAGATTCTCGAGACAGCAGAGAAATGCTGCTGTGTTCATTTCGAGCTACACTCAAGAGAGATTTCTGAGCTTGAGTCTGCTGCTGAGATGGAAATGAACCTCCAACAACCCATCCCAAATGGGTGTTGATAAGAGTAGGTAGATTTTTACCAAGAGAAAAACTGCCTTGGGAAATTAACCCATAATATAGACTGGCACCGATGAGCATGTCGACATCTGAAGGTGTAGCGAAATCGGGATCCGCTAGTCTCAATTCACTAGGGATGTTCCACTGAGAAACATTCAACTTAAATTGTGGAAGTTCGCATGTTATACTTGCAAGAATAGCACATTTCAATTTGAACTTTCGATGTGGAGGAATATTTGAAAAGATAGTGAGATCTATCATTTTTGTAGAACGATTATTGCTCAATCCTATTCCTGAAACTATGGTTGAGTGGTTGTAAGGCACATAACCTAGTTTCTTGACTAAGTCTTCCTTTATAAAGGAAGTTTGAGATCCGTTGTCGAGAATGTCTCTGGCCTTGATTCTGTGCCCTTGAGAGTTGTATAAGTATACATTAGCGGTGGCCAGAAGAACATGGTTATATTTTGTGGAAATACCAGAGAATGCCTGGGTACCTTTGGGAACACTATATTCGACTTCCTGCCTGGACTGTGATTCATGTTGGGCTTGAGATCCGGAATTTGAGGAGAGAGGAAGTCTTGGTCGCGAGTTGAAATACGAATTATTTTTGCTAGAGCTGCGAGAAGAAACCTCAGCATGATGTCCCGCATAAGAAGAATTTTGTGAATTGCGAGACTGTGAGTATTGATTGGGATGGAGCAGAGAATGATGTTTTTGGAGCACACCACGCAAAGTCTTTTCGAGCTACATTGGGTGACCTGATGACCGTCACCCAGACAATTGAAGCAGAGTTTTTTAGGATTTATGAATTGTTTCTTTTCAATAAGAGATTTGCCTTTAAACTTGTCGCAAGAATAAATTTTGTGTAATAGATCATTGCAGAAAGAGCATTTCTGTGAATTTGATGTACCATGACGGTTAGCCATGTAAAGAGAAGTTTTATGGGAGATCTCCAATTTTTATTGATTACTGGTACCTCAGAATTACTCAAATTTTCAAAAACTAAGCTTCTTTTTTCTAAAAATTCAAAAAACTGATTTAAAGAAGGTAGTTGTTCACTATTCCTTTCAGTTTCAAATGCTCTTCTGGTATTGACGTCAGTCTTTTTGCTAAGAACATAAATGAGGAAAAATTCTAGCAGTTCTGCCTCAGAATAACCCAGATTATGCAAAGAATCCCAATTTCTTTTACAATTTGTAACAAATTCTCTTAAGTTTACAGCATTACATTTTGTCATTGGAGTGGTCTCTAACAAGGAAATGAAATGAGTATTGATCACTGTCAACTTGTTCTCATACCTTTTTTTCAAAATACTTAAAGCAATCTCAAAAGTTTTATCAATTACAGATAAACCTTCTATAAGTTTGAGGGGTTCATCTCGCAACGACATCTTTAAATATATGAACTTCTGAATTGCAGAGAGAGAGGTGTTTGATATAATCATAGCATCAAATAATTGTAAAAAAGAAGTCCATTCAGAGACATCGCACTTGAACGGTTTAATATTAATCTGTGGTAAGCTAATATTACAATGTCCTTGAGGAATAGAAGTTCTAATATTAGAGGTTGACAATTGTTCAACTTGAAGTTCAATTTTTCCAGCAATAGTATGGAATTTCACTTCTACTTCCTCACGATTTTCATCATCACAATTTTCGTAATTCGGCAAAAGTTCAATAGAATCCTGAACTTCGTCGTAATCTTTGAAGGTAGCCTCGAGTGATTCGAGGTATCTCTTTAAAACCTTTGGATTTGATTCTGATCTAGAGTTTTGATCAAACCAATTGATAGTCCTGGTTATTTTTGCTTTGAATGTTGAGCGACTTGAGGTTATTATAAGATACGTTTTCCATTTCAAATAGAGCTCAATTAAAATGTTCTATATATAAAAAATGAAGAACTTAACAAAGTAGAAAGAAGAAAGAACCAAATCACAGAATGTGTGATCACAAAAAATTCACAATCTTGCAAATTCTACCAAAGTCGAATTCTATTAGAAATAATAATAATAACCCCCTTAATGAAGGGCAGCGGACTTCCTGAGTCGCTGGTTATACTAAAACAGTAGATCCAAAAATTATCTTTGGTAGAAAAGATGTTTGCAAGGTGAATAAAAACAAGTTTGTAGTTATAATAGAATTATGTATTCACAGATAAGAATAGTTACACAATGTTCGGCACTTGAGATTACACTCACAGAAAGAGTTTTTAGGTGTCTATAATAACCAAGGATTTGAACCTCTTTGCTCAATCTAGGCACTTCTGGTAATATAAATGATAAAGAGATCTGACCTTATTTGCTGTTTGGAGTTTACCACAGCTCTGCTTCAATCGTCGAGGGTAGATTTCTCTGAATAAAGTGCAGGCGCTTTGGATAAAGCTTCTCAAACTTCCACTGATGAATTGTGCCTTGGCGATATGTAATTGCGTCACAGGTTCACAATTCACAACCTTTTTCTTTTACGTAGAGAATTTCAACTGACTAATTCACATACACATGAACTTGGGTAACTAACTGATCCGAAAACAGATTATTTTGAGAGATCTTTAGAGGAACTTGTAGGTCTGAGTGCCGTTATGGACTCGTGAAAAGTAAATTGATAAGAGAACTTACTTGAAGATACTGTGCACGAGAGCGTCTTGAGAGAGAATTTACTTCTAGAAGTGACTACCTTGAGAAGTGTAGACAGAATGAATTTTAATAACTGAAAGAGTTCGGACGTGTACAAAAGTTCAGGTAGCTAAATTTAGGGATTTCCAAAATTCCGTCCGACAGAAGGCATTCTTGGAAGTGACGGCCGCTACCCCAAATTCCAAGAACTGTCCTTTTTTGTGAGAATATCGCAACAGGCGGGGTCTGACAGCATTTCCTGAAGAATAATTCACCTTTCTTCGAGGCGATCCGAAGGGTCGATGATGGAATTTCTGCACTAAGGTTCGCTTAGCCGGGATATCAACTTTTAAAGCGCTCTGTAGAGGAGCGTATCCAGGAGTGGAGTGCCAAGGCCTTGCACGGCAGAATCATAACCCATCTACAAAGTTGAGAGCTAGAAAGATTAGAATCTCTTACTTACCTGCGAGCAGGGTACCTTTACTCGGAGACGGAAGAAACAATTTTGGCGATTCAAGATTAGGTGATGCCAACCAGGATGTATATGAGGTACGTCACCAAGCAAGATATTCCATCTGATAAATGTTGGAAGTGCGCCCAGGGCTTGGAGAATATTCACCTATTCATCTCATCGTACCATATCCTAGCCCGCGGAGATTATCTCGATAGATATAATGGGATGGGGAGTATATACAGGGTGAGACCTTTACCACTGCGTTAATTTTAACCATAGGTTCTTGAGATCAAAAGAAACACTTTTTTCCCATACCGTTTTTCCATATTCAGCTGCGCTAAAAATTTATAAGCATTTTAAGTTTTCACATTGGGCAAATATCCCTCTGTAGTCCAGTTTAGTTTGAATGAAAATTACCTTCCACAGCATCCACTACTGAATCTGAATTGTTTAAAAACATTATTTTCTCCCTAAATGATTCACTGACTCATGTTTCATCTGATGATTATATCGATTTAATTCCTTTCAATTTCAAATATCTCAAAAATGGTGCAATTTAGGAAAGAAGATGATGAATTATTTATCTGCAAAAAAGACTAATGATTCTAGGAAGTACAAGATACGTACCTTTAGTTCAAGTGATATTTGTTTTTTATGCAAGTAAACCAATCTTTACAGTAGTAGTGAGAAACTCACAAGAAATGGAATAAATCTATTGATGCCAAAATATGCATGACTGTTATCAAAAACCTTCTACAAGAGCTCATTTCAATTGATATTGTCGTTTGAATATTACAGGTGAAAATGCAATTTTTTATGAAATTTCAACACCCTATATCTTTTGAACGGGGCCAAATTTGGAAAAATGTTATAGGAAAAAAATGTTTCTTTTGACGTCAAGAATGTATGGTTAAAATTAACGAAGTGGTCAAAGACTCACCCTGTATACAGTTGTCGATTTCCACCTTCGAAATCAAAATTTGACACGTTTAGTGTCGCCCTCCGACCCCATTAAGGCGTTTGGCTATACCGTATATGAATATCCTGGCTGCTATGGAGCTTCAATAATACTACAAAATTTGAATTATATTGTTTTAGAGATATCGCAAACTTGACACTTTTAGTGCCCTTCGATTCCCTCTAGGTGTAAGTGCATGATGTAAATGCATATCTTGGTTGCTATGGGTCCTCAATAATCTTATCAAATTTGAGTTCGACCCTATGCATATACAGCAGATGTACAGTACTTCAGTAGATGATAGTACAAGTCATTTGCAACAAAAAATGTCCTATAACACCTCTTCGAAAAGTTGATAGTTATCGAGTTTCTTGGTTATTCGGATTTTTTTGCTTTCCCCTTTGATAACAAGAATAGCTCTGTAAATCTTACAGCTACATCAAATCCGACCATATCATCGCAAAGGACAGTAAATCTGCTATAAAATAGGTAGTTACTAATGTTGAAAAAATGTTTTATACCGGGTGTTGTAAAAGGATAAATGTAAAAGTTGAAAAGAGTGCAAACTTAGTGGTATTTTCTTGTTAGCGGTACCATTCTGTATGGCGGAATTTAATCTCGGGCTAAGCAAACTTGACATTTGCATGGGTTCGAGGATATGCAAATTAACTTAAATTTGACCAGATCTGTCATTAAGTAAACTTAAGAGAAAGATCATAATTTCACTTTAACGAATTAATTCGATTTATACGCATCTACAAAAAGAAGAATATGCCTGTTTTCTCAAATATTGAATATTGGGATATGGTGTTTATTTACGGGTTTGCTAACGGACATTCGCGAGCAGCAGTGCGGGAGTACGCGTTACGTTTCCTCAATAGACAACAGCCTAGCAGATAGGCATTTGTAGAAGTTTTTAGGCGCTCTGGTGGAACTGGATTGTTTCGAGGTTTACGAAATAGAGAAGGTGGTCGAAATGCTCAGCACTGGAGGTAAGCACCAGCAATACTTCGCGCTATTAAAGAAGATCCCACTACAAGTACTCGACAGGCCGAGAAAAAATTCGACTTGCTGAGGGGCTCTGGGGTTGAAATTTCAACCCTTAACATTCAAGGTCGATAAGAAAAAAGATCCTTGCATCACCAAATTTGGTACAAATATTCCTTAGGACATGGGGTAGAATAAGCCGAAAAAAAATTCCAATGGCCTAGGGGCTCAGGGGTTCAAATTGCAGCCCTTAACTTTCAAGTTCGTTTTTCGATAAGAAAAAATAACCTTGCATCACCAAATTTGGTACGAATATTTCTTAGGAGATGGGGTAGAATAAGCCGAAAAAATTCGACTTGCCTAGGGCTCTGGGGTTGAAATTGCAACCCTTATCTTTCAAGTTCGTTTTTCGATAAGAAAAAAAGATCTTTGCATCACCAAATTTGAAACAAATATTCCTTAGGACATGGGGTAGAATAAGCCGAAAAAATATTCGACTTGCCTAGGGGCTCTCGGGTTTAAATTGCAACCCTTAACTTTCAAGTTCGTTTTTCGATAAGAAAAAAAGATCCTTGCATCACCAAATTTGAAACAAATATTCCTTAGGACAAGGGGTAGAATAAGCCGAAAAAAAATTCGACTTGCCTAGAGGCTCTGGGGTTCAAATTGCAACCCTTATCTTTCAAGTTCGTTTTTCGATAAGAAAAAAAGATCCTTGCATCACCCAATTTGGTACAAATATTTCCTAGTAGATGGGGAAAAACAGGCCGAGAAAAAATTTGACTTGCCTAGGGGCTCTGGGGTTGAAATTGCAACCCTTACCTTTCAAGGTCGTTTTTCGATAAGAAAAAAGGATCCTTGCATCCCCAAATTTGGTACAAATATTTCATAGGAGATGGGGAAGAACAGGCCGAGAAAAAATTCGACTTGCCTAGGGGCTCTGGGGTTCAAATTGCAACCCTTATCTTTCAATTTCGTTTTTCGATAAGAAAAAAAGATCCTTGCATCACCAAATTTGGAACAAATATTCCTTAGGACATGGGGTAGAATGAGCCGAAAAAAAATTCGACTTGCCTAGGGGCTCTGGAATTCAAATTGCAACCCTTAACTTTCAAGTTCGTTTTTCGATAAGAAAACAAGATCCTTGCATCACCAAATTTGGTACAAATATTTCATAGGAGATGGGGAAGAACAGGCCGAGAAAAAATTCGACTTGCTGAGGGGCTCTGGGGTTGAAATTTCAACCCTTAACATTCAAGGTCGATAAGAAAAAAAGATCCTTGCATCACCAAATTTGGTACAAATATTCCTTAGGACATGGGGTAGAATAAGCCGAAAAAAAATTCCAATGGCCTAGGGGCTCAGGGGTTCAAATTGCAGCCCTTAACTTTCAAGTTCGTTTTTCGATAAGAAAAAAAGATCCTTGCATCACCAAATTTGATACAAATATTTCTTAGGAGATGGGGAAGAACAGGCCGAGAAAATATTCGTCTTGCCGAGGGGCTCTGGGGTTGAAATTTCAACCCTTAACATTCAAGGTCGTTTTTCGATAAGAAAAAAAGATCCTTGCATCACCAAATTTGGTACAAAAATTTCTCAGGAGATGGGGAAGAACAGGCCGAGAAAAAATTCGACTTGCCTAGGGGCTCTGGGGTTGAAATTGCAACCCTTACCTTTCAAGGTCGTTTTTCGATCATTAAAAAAGATCCTTGCATCACCAAATTTGAAACAAATATTCCTTAGGACATGGGGAAGAATAAGCCGAAAAAAAATGCGACTTGCCTAGGGGCTCTGGGGTTCAAATTGCAACCCTTAACTTTCAAGTTCGTTTTTCGATAAGAAAAAAAGATCCTTGCATCACCAAATTTGGTACAAATATTCCTTAGGACATGGGGAAGAATAAGCCGAAAAAAAATGCGACTTGCCTAGGTGTTCTGGGGTTCAAATTGCAACCCTTAACTTTCAAGTTCGTTTTTCGATAAGAAAAAAATAACCTTGCATCACCAAATTTGGTACGAATATTTCTTAGGAGATGGGGTAGAATAAGCCGAAAAAAAATTCGACTTGCCTCGGGGCTCTGGGGTTGAAATTGCAACCCTTATCTTTCAAGTTCGTTTTTCGATAAGAAAAAAAGATCTTTGCATCACCAAATTTGAAACAAATATTCCTTAGGACATGGGGTAGAATAAGCCGAAAAAATATTCGACTTGCCTAGGGGCTCTCGGGTTTAAATTGCAACCCCTAACTTTCAAGTTCGTTTTTCGATAAGAAAAAAAAAGGATCTTTTTTCTTATCGAAAAACGACTTTGAATGGTAAGGGTTGCAATTTCAACCCCAGAGCCCCTAGGCAAGTCGAATTTTTTCTCGGCCTGTTCTTCCTCATCTCCTAAGAAATATTTGTACCAAATTTGGTGATGCAAGGATCTTTTTTCTTATCGAAAACGACCTTGAATGTTAAGGGTTGACATTTCAACCCCAGAGCCCCTCGGCAAGCCGAATTTTTTCTCGGCCTTTTTCTTCCCATGTCCTATGGAATATTTGCTTCAAATTTGGTGATGTAAGAATTCCGCCTTTCCATCGAAGGACGACTCCGAATTTCATTTATCAAAAACTATTCCCAAAAATTCTGTGTGTAGTCTATTTTTTTTTTTTCAATAAAACACTATTTTTTCCAATCCAATTCCTTACTGCCAGTATTCCTCGTATTTTTGCAATATCATTGGCTCCATTCCGTTATCGAGAAATATAAGTGAATTAAATCAGACTAGTCCAATTCGACACATTTGTATCTTAGATCAATGCATTTCTCTCAGAATTCATCTACCAGATGTAGAAAATCGCAATGGCACTGATATCGAATTCTTGCTTCCACAAATATTCAACTAGGCACCTTGATGGGCTCAGTATTCCGCTGCATAGAACAACAAAATTTGAGACTTCTCCCTTATACCAGGGACTATTGTTCTATAACCACCTTCCATTTTCCTTCCGAAGTATGAATGAGGTGATTTTCAAAAAAGAAATTAAAAAGTTATTGTTGTGCAAAGCTTACTACAGTGTTGGGAATACCTTAGTGATAAAACTAGTACTCGGCGTGTTGGTGCCACATTAGGGCTTCACCATTCTACAGTACACAGAGTTTTGAAACAAAATAATTTACACACGTTTCATTTGAATAAAGTCTGGAATTTGTTACCTGTGGACGGTGAGGTCAGATTAGAATTCTGTAGGTGGTACCTAAATAAGTTGGAAGAGTGAGGATGTAATCAAATATTATGGACAGATGAGGCAACATTCACTAAAAATGGAATAATAAATTTACGAAATTCCCATATATGGGAAACGGAAAATCCACATGCGACTGTTATATCTCATTATCAGCATGAATTGAGTCAATGTTAGGTTGGTATTGATGAGAGGGCGGCTATTCGGGCCGGTAATACTTCCCGATCGCCTCAATTCCAATGAATTCACAAATTTACTAAATAATAACGTAGTTGACATTCTTGAAGATATTTCCATAGCGGATAGATATGAACTTATAAATTTAATTTTTGAAATGGACGGATGATGAATCAATGCTTTGGGGGAGAAATGGACTGGAAGATATGGTCCTGTTAGATGGCCACCTAGAAGCCCCGATCTTACCCCATTAGACTTTTATGTTTGGGGCACTTTGAAAGAAAATGTGTATAAAAATCGCATTAATGATCGAGTAGAACTAATCAACAGAATTCAGGAATATTGTGATGCAATGCGTCGAAAACGTAATGAACTTCGAAAGGTTATGGATTCTGTACGAAAGAGATGTATAAAATGCATTGAGCAAAGGGGTAGGCAATTTGAACAGTTTTTATAGTTTTCAATACCGTTTTGCAATAACATTGATTTTTACGTTCATTCAGTTTCATTCAAAGTTTATTTAATGTTTTTTTATTACTATAAATAATATTTATGACTGTTTTGAAGTTACAATGTTTTGAAATGAATTATCATAAAATTATCTCTTTTCTGAATTTTATGTTTTTCTGATCTAAAACAGTGATATTGTTGGAAAAACCAAAAGTTAAGTTTAAAAGTCTATTACATAACTACTTATTCACCAATTTTCAATGGTACAGCTAACAAGAAAATACCAATAAGTTTGCACCCTTTTAAATTTTTATATTTATCTTTTACAATACCCGGTATATAACATTCTTTTAACATTACTTACTACTATTTTTACAGCATATTTACTGCCCTTTCTGATGATATGGTCAGATCTGATGTAGCTGTAAGAAAAACCAAGAAGTGTTAAATAACTTAATAACTATCAACTTTTCGAAAAAGTGTGTAGGATATTTTTTGTTGCAAATGACTTGTACTATCACCTACTGAAGTTTGGTACCTATTACAGTAGACACCCTGTATATTATATAGTTACACAAAAATCGCAAATTTGGCACTTTCAGTGTCCCCCTCCGACTTCCGACCCCCTCTAAGTGTATGATAATGTCATATACCTTTACTCTAAGAGTATCCCGTTTATCTTTAATATAAACAAATGAGTTGGATTCGATACAATGTTTCGCTCAAAATTATAAGTTTTTTCATCATTTGCCGCGGAATCTTTCGAGCTCGCTCTAGGATTTCAAGGTCGAAGTTTGTTATCTCTGTATGCTGTTTTCACACCAGAACATTATAATCATGTGTACATCATTACTGTCAAATACTGTTCTCCTATTGAAGTACCATTCTAAATGAGCTTCAAAGTTTTAAAATTAACTATTTTTTGCAGTGGAATCCAGTTCTATATATTCCGTTCCTGATCCTGTATGGATTAATAATTCTGACGGAATTAACCATTTTTATGCTGTATCTCTTCGTAAAATGTGTGAACTTATCGAAGATCAACATACCTATGATCATGTTCGTGGCTTACAATTGGTTTTCGGTATTTTGCGCCTTCAATAGGATGGTGAGATATTGTGACATGTAGAGCGAATGTAATGGACCTAAAATAAAGTAAAGTTGCTACGTTTTTGTGATTTATTGCTCGGTTAGTGAGGTTTTATTATCACGATTATTATCCGGCGCTAATTTATGTTCTTTCATTTATGTACAGGTTTATAGGAATTGTTGGCAAGAAGAAACGAAGGTATTGGAAATAGCTCGATTTCTATTTTAAAGTTACATCGATACACGTGGCGATATAATGGGCAGTTCGAGAAAACTGTGTTAGATTGAATTTTGCGTGTCTAAGAATCAAGTAACTGCTTCAAAGATACATGGTTGGCTTCAAATTATTGTTCTACAATTGAGTAAAACACCGATTTATAATCAATTAGTTCATAGGAGATTATTACCAACCATTCAGGGGCTGCCTGCACATCTCAACTTTGGTCGGAAGGTCAAATCTAGAGGCATTTAGAGAACAAAAATTTTTCTAGACAAATTGCCAGCCTAAATAGAAAAATGTAGGGAAGCACTGATGTGAGGCCAGTAGCTTTCGCGCGTTTGTTTTACAATCTTTTTCTGAACTCTGGAACAGTGTAATACTTGAAAAACCTCATCGATGAATGAACAAATCTAATTCAAAAATTTAAAATATCCATCTCCAGTTCTCATTCAGTGTTTTTTATAAGATCAAATCATAAGGTATATTTTTTCTATATGTTGTACTAGATTAATGGACAAATTTCAATTTCAAAATATGAATACAATAATTGCATCTATAGAACCAGTATTCCACAAACTGTTTAACGAAAGAGCAAATGTTACGGTAACTGATGACTTTAATATAGGCGTAATGAAATTTGAGATTCTGTTGAGGTGATACGTGATTGTTGATGCTCCCGTGTATTCGTTTTTTCCTTGTTGAGAGAAGTTGGAACGTGAGGCGAAAATGGTATTTCGTTCGTTAAATTGAGTGGAATTCGATGCTATGAAATATGTTGGACTGTAACGGAATATTGCTGGGACATTCAAAATAATGATGTGAAATACAGGGTTTTTCACGAGGAACCTCACCCATATTTATACGGGAAACTACTGAACGTATTTTCATGAATTTCAGCACTCATAAGTGTTTCACCATGCTGATGAAATCTAAAATATTTTCAAGGCATGAGCACCTCCGGTTTTTCCGGAAATGACGTCAACTTCCGTTTTTCAAATTACAACACCATTTTTCTATTGCAGAAATAGATTCCTTAGAAAATTTCAAGTTATTTTGATGAAACATTTTTCAGTTTTGGTTGGAAAATTCTCTCTGAGCGGGAAAATTCGAAAAAAATCGAAAATAGAGCTCCGCTGAAACAAGAATAACTTCGAGGTTTTTGAATGGAAAATTTTAATTTTTGGGATTTTTCAAGATGTAAGATTGATGTATCTACTTTAAAAATCGAAATCGCGATTCATGATACAGGGGGTGAAAAAATCGCTTCCAAAGTTAGGGATGACAAAATCATGAAAAATCAATTTTTTCGAATTAGAACCCCATTTTTTTTATGGCAGATATTGAATCTACGTTAGAAAATAATGTGAGTGTATGCATTATTTTCTTGCCCTGAAGTGGATATTTTCTGAGTTATTCACAAAAAACTGTTTTTCGTCTTGAATTTTCAGCTATTTCTTTTCCCTTCACGCCAAAAAGATGAAATTTTCAGGAACTGTTACTTAAACCATGTTTAAGATTTTACTAATATGCAAGAGAAAATAGTTACAGGTTGTTCCTAAATAGATGGCGAATTTGGATTCGAATTTGTATCGGAAACCTCTTTATTTCAACAAATCGGCCATCGGTTTTCTCTCCAGTAATAAATAAATAATTCCTTATGAACCATATGCAAAAACTTACCATGTTTTACATTCTTTTTTTAATGATAGATATCATTAATTACATCTGCAAAATTCCTCTTTATTCAGTAGCATTCTGTGTTTACTATTAATTTGGTGATAATTCGTATTAAGTTATATAATCAATCACTATGCCTAATTTTACCAATGAAGATTATTTAATTCTCATTCTACTTCATGGAGAATGTAATAAAGTTGATAGAACGATTCGACTGTTCATTGAGAGGTTTCCTGACCGACCAAGACCAACGAGAGATACCATTAACAGAACCATGACAAACTTGAGAAATTTCATCATTTTGGCGTGAAGGGAAAAGAAATAGCTGAAAATTCAAGACGAAAAACAGTTTTTTGTGAATAACTCAGAAAATATCCACTTTAGGGCAAGGGTGTGATTCATACATTCACATTATTTTTATCGTTGATTCAATATCTGCCATAAAAAAATGGCGTTCTGATTTGAAAAAATTGATTTTTCACGATTTTGTCATCCCTAACTTTGAAAGCGATTTTTCACCCCTGTATCATGAATCGCGATTTCGATTTTTAAAGTGGATACATCAATCTTACATCTTGAAAAATCCTAAAAATGAAAATTTTCCATCTAAAAACCTCGAAGTTATTCTTGTTTCAGCGGAGCTATATTTTCGTTTTTTTTTTCGAATTTTCCCGCTCAGAGAGAATTTTCCAACCAAAACTGAAAAAAATGTTACATCACAATAACTCGAAATTTTCTAAGGAATCTATTTCTGCAATAAAAAAATGGTGTTGTAATTTGAAAAACGGAAGTTGACGTCATTTCCGGAAAAACCGGAGGTGCTCATGCCTTGAAAATATTTTAGATTTCATCAGCATCGTGAAATACTTATAAGTGCTGAATTTCATGAAAATACGTTCAGTAGTTTCCCGTATAAATATTGGTGAGGTTCCTCGTGAAAGACCCTGTATTGAGAATAGAACTGATCATTATAAACAGTCTTATCAGACCATATGTTAAAGCGCGGATGTTCGTGTAATTATTAAAGGTGGCCATGGAGTGTGGAATTTGTAGAAGCGCTACTTCTGAGAGAAATCCGGTGCAATGTGACGGTTGCTTGGAGAGGGTGTGCAAGTTCTGCTCTGGATTGTCAACCAACGAGATGAAAATACTTGGATCAAAAAAGAAAGTAGGAAGTTGAAATTTCATTGCTCAAGGTGAGAGAGTCATGCTACTATTGTCTTACTCCAGACAATAGTAGCCTCGAAGAACAGAATAATTGAAGATAAAGAGAAAATCATTAAATTAATGTAATTATACAGGGGAAATGATGCGATATCTGAAAATCGAGGATCGTATTTGGATGTTCTTTTGGTCAAACCAGTAACTGATCAGAAAAGTGAGAAAACTAGAAATGAAATATCAGATAAAGTTGACCCAGGTAAACTGAGGATTGGAATCGAAGGTATGAGAAATGTGAATGAGGGTGGTATCATAATTAACTGTAGGGATGCTAAAACTAAAGAAATTATATCTGATTAATGGAATAGAGAACTGTAAATAAATACAAGATACCAAAAGCTACACTGAAAAATCCTAAATTAATTTTGAAAGGTGTTCAAACAAAATATTCAGATTATGAAAACAAGGACATTATCGAATGTTTTTATCATCAAAACGAGTTGAGGACAGTGAAGATAAGGTAAAGGTGATACATAAATATGAAATAAAACATAGAAAATTTTCTGCTAATATAATAGTTGAGGTGGACTCTATTATATACAGGGTGATCAAAAACAGAAGGACTAAATCTGTGATGGAGAAGTTGTGTATTTGAGGACTATTATGGTATTATATGCTGTTTCAGGTGCTCGGGTTACAATCACTTCAAAGGGACTGCAAGAGTGAAAAATTTGGTCCTTAATGCTGGAAAACACAACATTAAGCAGTGCGATAGTGAACTGAAGAAATGTATAAACTGTTTGAAAAGAAACAAAATTTTAAGGTTCAATTGTACACAGATCACTCCTCATTTGATAAAAGCCTCCCTTATTATATGAGAATTATGGAAAATACATCTAAAAGAACAAATTTTGGAAAAGAATAGCAATTAAACCAGTGTAATATTGTATATTTTAATTGTCAAGAATTTATTAACAACAGATGTAAAATTTTGCACTTGATCGAGCAATGGAAGCTACAGATAATATGCATAAGTGAGACTTATTTAACACCAGCTATATGTAAGGAGAAATTGATACTTGGTTAGGTCAAATGTGGATTATGAATCATATTTGTGGTTTTTGTCTATTAAGTTGAGGCTTGGAAATGAGAAATTGCTGTTGACTGTTTTATACCACCCACCAGGTGTACAGGTTGCCGCATGCCTAGACTTTATGGATGAATTTTTGAAAGAGGCTTCATCATTTCAGGGTGAGTTGATTTGTGTGGATGATTTTAATTTAGATTATAAGAAGAAATCTTACTATATCACACACACACATATATATATATATATATATATTTGTTACAATTTCTTGTGCTTTGATAAACATTTTTTGTTTAAAATGTCTTGGGTATATAGCACTTATTTTACTAATAACGGTAATTGTTAAATTATTATTTTATTTGTTTTATTTTTCCAACATATGTTTCGGCGTATCTACGCCATTTTCAAGGAATATAATACAGTCGACAATTTCCTGTAAATTACACAATAATAAATACACAAATATATCAATAAACAACACAAAGCTTTTACGTACTTCTTACAAATCGTCCGTCAAGATATTATTTTCTCCTATAAATCAAACTTTAAAAAATCTTCAAATATTAAATATTTTCGTCAGCCATGAATGAAAAAACCAACCAATAAATAAACAAAGGATCTCTGTCCACTTGATAGAATAGTTACCATAAGTGAATAATAATCAGAATAACTGTAAGGAACAAGAGCTTAAATGATACTAAGAACCATACATAATCGACAGTAAGAAATACACATCATTGACAATAAGAAATATACATAATGGTAACAAGAAAACAGAAGAAACTTAACATTATGGTGCTACACATAAAGAGCTACATCCACTACTTCGTATCAAACATACTAGTGAGACTACTAGTTGATGTTCTCATATGTTATCATACGTTCCTGTAGTTTAACCCCTGATCCTGGTCCATGACGGCCTTGGCAATTTATGCTGCAAAATAGAGTACGATGAATATAATTGTTTGAGCTACGAACACGTAATTTTTGCGGTAAGCTGAAGGTAGAGTCTTCTTTGTTATAGTTGTTGTAGTCTGAAATTAATGAAACTACATGGCTAGGGAATATAATTCATGTCCTAGGTAACAAGCACTGTAATACAACTTGAACAAAGCATTACATGCACAAAGAAAGCAGGGTTATCCAAATGAACAGAGCATTACATTCACAAAGAAAGTAGGAATATTCAGAACAACAAAACATTACATTCACAAAGAACACATAATCAATGACAAGGGCCCAAACATCATCAAATACACCATAAAACCTGAAAAATATCTCATAATAACAGTATTAACTTACAGATATAACAGAAAAATAATAAATTCACCGAACCCATCAAGTTCCTAATGCTATTCACCAACAAAGGTTAATGAAATGGACAAACAACCAATAACATTAAAATAGTCCCAGTTGTACTTGCAAAATAGATGGCTTCGTTTTTGGCGCTCTTGTTCACCTGAACAGAGTGCTTATCAATTTGCCCAAATGTCTGTGACTTTCGAATTTTTGGGCAAAAGTGGTATCAATCGTTTTGTTTGGACCTACTGATGAATAATCCGTGGTCAAAATCGATTCTGTCCGTCCGTCCGTCCGTTCCGTGAACACGATAACTCTCGAACGGATGAAGTTAGAGAGTTGAAACTTTCAGAATAGGTTTGAGGTATAAATATCTCGGCTAAGTTCGTTATTCGGTCAAATCGGCCGAATAGGTTCGGAGTAACAAAAAAAAAAAAAATTTCAAATGACACTGTTCAAATAAAAATTTTTTTATGGTGCAGTTTTATCAGACGTATACAAAAATACCAATCTCGACTTCGACAAGCTAATAGTTCTGGAGATATGATTTTTCAAAATTTAAATAATTGTCAGCGACATTGAAGGATCTCTATATCTCCATGAAAGTAACTATGTCGGTTGAGTAACGGTGACAAATGTCAGAATTATTTTCCAAATAGGAGAGTACAGGTTCAATTCCGAACGGAGTTTGAACTCAAGAAGTTTTTATCAACATTGATTATTATTTGACTTAATCTTAGAGATTTCAACTTTTGTATTTTTATTCAAATAGGTGTTAATGTCTATATATTTTTTATCAACAATATTCAATCATCTAATCTTGCATTAAGAGAGGGGGGGTCTCGACAAATATCACGAAAATACTAGTTTGACATGTTTTTGACAAATTAATACTTAGGAATATGTTACTTTCAAACAATTGAATAATTACTCGTAAGTGGTTTACAAGAGCGCCTAAGCCAACTGACCTCACGTCAGTGCTTTCTAAATTTTTTTTAAAACTTTTTGGGTCTTACTTACTTTTCTCACAACTCAACTGATAATGCCCTAATCCATCTTCATTTTTGGCGCTCTTGTTCACCCGAACAGAGTGCCTATCATTTTGCCCGAATGTCTGTAATTTTGGAATATCGAGCCGAAAATGGTCTCAATCGATTGGGTTCGACTCCCCGATGAAGAATCCGTGGCGAAAGTTGAGTCTGTCCGTCCGGCCGGCCGGCCGTATCCTCTCTAGCATCCAAAAGAGCTGAGCTAGAGTTTTCATATTAATGAATAGGTTAATTGTCCAAATATCTCGGTCAAGTTCGTTATTGGGCCAAATCCGTCGGATGGTTCAGTAGTTATGAGCATCTGAAATTTTGTTTCCTGAATAACTACTAGAATATCCATACGATCAAGTTGATACTTGAAATATTGTTGAGGAAGGCTGCAACAAAACGGCTCGCAAGATTTCGCAGAAATCGTCACGCTAGAAAATTTTTAAAAAATTCCAAAAAAAAATTTTTTAATCCGCACTATCTCATAAGATATTTTTCGGACTTCAATAAAAATTCGTGAATATATTGAGGTGATCGATATCTTACTTATCCTAAAATTTCATTGCCGTAGCTCTTTTCAATCTAAAGATATGATCATTTTTTTCATTTACCCAAGAGAAAAGAGAAATGACATACGTCCCGATGATTTTCTTTGAACGATGGCCATCACAGATCGATATTCGATTGACAAATGCCAGGCTTATCAGTCAGTGTCAGTTGGCGTAATATTAATCAAAAAAATTTTCATAACTGGAAATCATAGAGATAGAATTCAATCTCGATGGCTGAAATAATATACGTTGTCAAAATTCAGAAAAGCACTGACGTAAGTTTTTAGGAAAAGGGAATTATAGCTTCGAACAAAACTTGGGGAAAATTATGAATAGTTATTTTTAATTTGAGATATAGGTTTGTTCATTCATTAGGCGTTCATATTTGCATCACATTGTCCCATAGTACGGGAAAAGACTATTGTTCACGTGATCAGAGTGCTTATAGATTTGTTATGGTTTGAATATTTACTCGCAAGTAGCTCAACAAGAGCGCCAAAGCAATCTGACCTCACGTCAGTGCTTTCTAAATTTTTCCTCTTTACACCAACGCACTTGCGCAGCTCGACGTGGACACCAGACAGATTCGCGCTGTTCTTTTTCTTTCTCCGATTGTAACCATGGTTTGACGTATTAGTCAGGGTCAGGGTCAGCGGCTTATTAGGGTGGAATGAGACTACGATTTTTTTGTATTAAAAAACCTAGGATGTTACGCAATTAGTACATATGACGACTCAGTTAAAGAAACATACAGAAATACGGAGAACCAATATGATAACCTGTTGAAGAAGCAAAAGAGAGAAAAATTTGAGAAATAAGAAATTCGAAAACAAGAACTAAACTGTTGGGTCAATAGTGAGATCGTCGAATAACTCTAAAAGGTCTACCAAAATGAAAATATCAGAACATCCAGTAAAACCAGCTAATAAGATGAACTCATTTTTCATAAATGCAGCAAAAATATCAACATCAAAGTCGTTTTGTGGTTGATAACACTGACATCCTATCCTATCTAATGTCAACACGCGTCCATTGCATGTCAATTGTTAAAATTGAAACCTGGAGATAGTAAAATAAATTTGAAGAAAAAAAATTTTATTTTCATTGAGAAAAATGGTACTAGAGATTTGCTTTTTTCTAAATTCTGAATCATCCTCCATGTCGAATATCAGAAAATTATTAGTTATATTTATGTGTAAACCAAAATTTTTTACATTCAATGGTATATTTCTGATCCGAAGATGAATACACATAGTATGATTACAGCACTGCTAGTAAGATGCAATTTATATCCTGATACAAAGAATGATTGGTGCTATAAAAAAATTATTTCTATAATGTTCATTTCTGTGAGTAAAGCTTTCATTCCGAGGGTTGCCTTTTATATTTTGGGATTGGACAACCCTAGTGTTGTATTCTGCTATTTCGATAATTAATATTTGTTTTGTTCTTTAATCCCGCAATATAAAAGGCAACCCTTGTAATTTATGAGTAATGCGCAATAAATAGGATTGTAAAAACGTATCAAGTATCGTTAGATGGTGAATATAGAGTGTTTTCAAAGTGCGTGCGACACTTTCTTAAGTTGTGCAGACAATACATTTCAAAAGAGTACAAGTGCTCAAGAACGTGGAATTTTCTACACTTCGAGGGGTAGCTACCCTAAGATACCTACATCTGACGTCGGCCTGGAAAGAAGAACATTTCAGTCGAAAAAAGGTGAGTGTTAGATACCAAGGTTCGAATTAGCATTTATTTCTATACAGTCCACTAAATCGAGTTACGCGATTTCGTAACAGTATGTATGTTATTTATGTATTATGTATGTATTATACAATTAACATGGTAATTTTGCAAATTTTGAAATATCCATACTCTGTCTAATGCTAAGCATACTGCGTATCATTTAACACTTCTTACTCAAATGTTCAAAATACGGTATCAAAACATTTTCGGAAATTTTAATGACCAAATTCTTTTGGCACCATTCCATAAGTTTCACGTATTCTCTTTTATATGGTACAAGGATTTCAATTTTTGCGGTATTAACCTATATGCAACATTATTCGCAATTTTTTTCAATTCTGGTGGTGTTAAATCCATTTCTTCAGACATAATGCATGGATTGAATATGTAATTATAAATTATATAAAAATTCGAACATATCATTCAAATTCTGTAATCTGCCAATTTCATATTTGTCACACCAACAGCGAATATAAAATACAAAATGCAATAGAAGAGGTATAATCCTAAATTTTCATTGAATTGTAGGTTTTCTATCCTTACGCGTTTCGTCCAAGGCGCACACATTTGGACTCTTCAGTAGGGCTTGTGTGCGCCATGCCATATACGCTGAGGATTTGTTATTTGTAATAATTGAAAACGGGAGTCGCCGGGATTCGAACCCGGCATCAATCAAATTTCGGGAATTCAATCTAACCACAAAGATACCGAGACCGATGTTTATACACGCTATGTGGCGATCGTCACACGACTCCCCTCCAGTAAAGGAGGAACGAAAAAAGGTGCAACCAGGGGATGGGCCCCCTGAGCAGAGCACAGCTATACTTCAAGGCAACGTGCGGACCTGTGATGTACACCTAAGCAGACCCATTTTTCCGCGACAGACCAAGGTACGGAATGGGAAAGGCGTTCAAAGTGTCGTTGAAAGTTGCAGTGTCGGAGCAAGTGTTGCAGCCATTTTTGTGTCTCCATCAACTGTTTTGCAAGACACACCGTGAAGACAACCGTCCCCATCACGTCCGGGTCACCAAAGTAGGTTTTCTATCCAAACGCATTTCGTCCAAGGCTTGGGACTCTTCAGGATCGCTTGTGTGCGCCATGTCATATACGCTGGGGATTTATTATTTGTGATAATTGAGAACGAGAACCGCCGGGATTCGAACTTCGCACCGGTCGAATTCCGGGATTTTAATCTAACCACTAAAATACCGAGACCGATGTTGATACACGCTATGACTTATGAGGGATCGCCACAGAAGTCCAACAAATTTCTCAAAACACTTGACTCTTTTGTCGCTCGTTTTCGAATTTCACATTCGTGTTGGAATAGGTATCCATTCTGCAATTTATTCTTGAATATACAAGAACAACAAGTTTCTGACTCCACGTCAGTGCTATTCGAATTTCTTAAATTTATATCCTTCATTTCTTATTCGGTTGATAGTATCATGAGTCTCTTCGTAGACCCGTGTGCAGATAGCCGGTAAAATTAGCAGGTAAACTTTCCGAAGACACCCGATGATCGCCCATAGGCGTCCGTCACGGCATCAGCAATATGGAAAATGTTCAATGGAAGAATTGGAGAGTTTTACCGAGCGACTGACGAACTTTCAATAGAGAATAGGTCCTACTCAGTAATTTCTAACATTGCCTAGGTATATTCATGGAAAAATAATAAGAAACTATTGAGGATTTTGAATTCAAGAAGCAGTTTTTTGACTCTCAAGGGCTGTTATCATATTTTCTTCAGAATCTGAAGGTGCGGGAAAAATCTGCGTTGAAGAGAGCTTTCGAATGAGCCTAGTCTTGTTTTCTTACGTAGGGGATAATAGGGTAAAAACCACCCTTAAGTGGTTTTTTGACTCTCATGCGTTGTTATCGAATTTTCTTCAAAATCTGAAGGTGCGGAAAAAATTTGCGTTGCAGAGAGCTATCGATTGAGCCTAGTCTAGTTTTCTTACGTAGGGGATAACAAGGTAAAAACCACCATTATGTGGTTTTTTGACTTTCAAGGGGTGTTATCGTATTTTCTTCAAAATCTGAAGATGCGGATGAAATCTGCCTTGGGGAGAGCTTTCGATTGAACCTTGTCTTATTCTCTTACGTAGAGGATAACAGGGTGAAAACCACCCCTTAGCGGTTTTTTGAGTCTCAAGGGTTGCTATCGTGATTTCTTCAGAATATAAAGAAGCGCAAAAAATCTGAGTTGAAAAGAGCTCTCGTTTGAGCCTAGTCTTGTTTTCTTACGTAGGGGATAACAGGGTGAAAACCACCCTTATGTGGTTTTTAGTCTCTCAAGGGGTGTTATCGTATTTTTTTTCAGAATCTGAAAATGCGGAAAAAAATGTGCGTTGAAGAGAGCTTTCGAGCTCTCGATTGAGCCAAGTCTTGTTTTCTTATGTAAGTAACAGAGTGAAAACCACCCTTAAATGATTTTTTGACTCTGTAGGGTTGTAATTGTATTTTCTTCAAAATCTGAAGGTGCGGAAAAAATCTCCGTTGAAAAGAGCTTTCGATGAAGTCCAGTCTTGTTTTCTTACGTAGGGGATAACCGGCTGAAAACCACCCCTAAATGATTTTTTTTGGCTCAGAAGGGTTGTTATCGTATTTACTTCAAAATTTGAAGGTGCGGAAAAAATCTCCGTTGAAGAGAGCTTTCGATTGAGCTTTGTCTTGTTTTCTTACGTAGGGGATAACAGGGTGAAAACCACCCTTAAGTGGTTCATATTTATAATAAACTATCTGAAAATAAATATCAAATAGTGTCTGTTGAAAAATCCTTCCTTATTGCATCTAACAGTGTGTTACATTGCAACTTCAATATTAATCTGCATTTCAATTAAGATCGCTTGGTTCTTCATGTACATAGGAATAATCATTACGTGCTATTTTGCGTATCTTTGGGGTCAAAACAAATAATTTTTATCGACCCAATGGGAAACGAGCATTCACCGTTGAGATCTCATTTGAGGAATTTGGAGAAATATTTTCTTCTAAAATCTATTAATATAAGTGATTTCGAAATTATTGTCCCGAAACATATACAGCAATCCGATAATTTCAACTGTGGTGTTTATGTAATATATTTTTTCAAATGTTTATCCCTCGGACTGGATATGAAAAAGTTGTATGATATCAATACTATTAGGAAAACCTTGAAAAAAACTCTCTTAGAGCATAGATGACATGAAGTTGAAATGTTTATTTTGTTGCTGTTATGTATCTACATCGACAAATGACAATTTTCATTGCAGGAATTGTTACCGCTCTATTCATACGAAATGCTTATTAACAGCACAAGAATTAAAAGATGGCCGTGAAATTAGGGACAAAACACTCAACGGCATTTGTGACTTATGTCGAATTAATCAAAGGAAATATATGAAATGATTGTTTGCAAAATTTCGCGCATTAATTATTTAACTCCCCAAATATATTAAATTTAATACCTAAAAAATTATTTGATATCCAAACAAGCAAGTGAAAGAGCAAATGAATATAGGACTATAGGACCATGTGGTTTAACATGTACCCAACAAAACTAGATATGGAAAAAAAATTGTTACAAAGAAACCATAAAATCTTGTATATATCCAAAGTGAACTATGTTTCCGTTGAAAAATTTCTCGAAAGGGAATTGCAAACCATATCTAAGCCCTAACTAAAGGTAACAAGCCTAAAATAAATCAAAAAGCTATTTCCAACGCAGATTTTTTCCACTATTTCATATTTTGAAGATAATAAAATAACAACAATAGAAAGTCAAAAAACCACTTTGGGGTGATTTTCACCCTGTTATACCCTACGTAGAAAAACAAGACTAGGCTCAAATGAGAGCTCTTTTCAACGCAGATATTTACCGCACCTTCAGATTTTGGAGAAAATACGACAACAACCCTTCAGACACAAAAAACCACTTAAGGGTGGTTTTCACCCTGTTATCCCCTGCGTAAAAAAAACAAGACTAGGCACAATAGAAAGCTCTTTTCAACGCAGACTTTTTCCGCACCTTCAGATTTTTGAAGAGAATACGATAACAACCCTTGAGAGTCAAAAAACCACTTAAGGGAGGTTTTTACCTTGTTATCCTCTACGTAAGAAAACAAGACTAGGCTCAATCGAAAGCTCTTTTCAACGCAGATTTTTTCCGCACCTTCAGATTTTGAAGAAAATACGATAACAACCATTTAGAGCTGAAAAACCATTTAAGGGTGGTTTTCACCCTGTTTTCTCCTACGTAAAAACTAGACTAGGCTCAAACGAGAGCTTTTTCCAACGCAGATTTTTTCCGCACCTTCATATTTTGAAGAAAATACGATAACAGCTCTTGAGAGTAAAAAAACCATTTAAAACAAGACTAGGCTCAAACGATAGCTCTTTTAACACTTTTCCCCATCTTGAGAGTCAAAAATACATAACACCCTTGTGGTTTTCAGGGTGGTTATCCCCTACGTAAGAAAAGAAAACTAGACTCAATCGATAGTTCTCTTCAACGCAGATTTTTTCCGCACCTTGATATTTTGAAGAAAATACGATAACAGCCCTTGAGAGTCAAAAAACTGCTTCTTGAATTTAAAACCTCAATAGTTACTTATTGTTTTTCCATGAATATACCTACGCAATGTTAGAAATTACTAAGTGGGATCTATTCTCGATTGAAAGTTCGTCGGTCGTTCGGTAAAACTCTCCAATTCTTTCATTGAAAATTTTCCATATTGCTGATGTCGTGACGGACGCCTATGGGCGATCGGGTGTCTTCGGAAAATTTACCGGCTATCTGCACACGGGTTCTTCGTAGTATGTATCTCCCTAAAATGCGCAAGGTGTTTGAATGAAGATCATGAACTTAAAAAACTCAAATTGATCAAACTCAAGAATTTCCGTAACAATATATTCCTTTCATTTGAAAAATTATAAATTATAAACGTACAAAAATAGGATGTAAACAATTTTTTGATTAATTCAGGTGCTCCATGTACGCTTTGACATCCTTCTTCAGTTCATCTTCTGACAGCCAAAATTTGGCTATTGCTTCTGGAATACCAATGTTCTTACATAATCAGTAAGAGTTCCTGAGAACGTTCACTTGGGGAAAATATGTACCTATTCATATTTATACTTTGAACAAGAATAAACTTCTATTTGGGACATTGCCAACATTAACCGAACCACACACTCCATCTTAATTAGTTTCGCTAACTTGTTATAGCACAATAAAAACAGCATCTTTATTTCAACAGTCTCACTGAAACACAGCTAGAATTCGGTATTCTCAATAATTGGTAATTCCGGTTTTGAATAGCCCGGATTTATGACTCCAGCACTTGGATTATCGAGACAAAAACCAACATTTAACCATTACTCCACTCATCGTGACCGTTTAATGGATATTTGCCGAAAAGTAGCCCATCCAATTTACCAGTAATCGGACGGAAGCGGTGAGACCTTGAAAAAATCTGCTGCACGTCGAATACCGAATACAAGGTCGCCGCTGAACGTGCACAGGTCGCGGTGCCAATGCACGGGTTATTCAACTGTCACAGCTGCTATGGAAACGGCTAACACGTACATGGCCTCCTTGATCTTGATCCGCATATCGTGTAGTTTATGCTGATGCTAGCGTCATTTTTCGCGAAATATGTGAAAAGGAGGAGACTAGTACAGTTATGTCCAAGACGCGGATAATAATGGCGTCTTTTGTAACAAAGGCATTTCCTGGAGGTCTGAAACGAATTGGACAGTGTCGGATTTCGGGAAATCCCACACTATGTAACCAAGTGGGCTGTCACCTAAATTCGGATAACCCGCTTGCAAAGAAGCCTCTCGCGAATTCTTTGAATAAATTCGTGAATTTATTCTTGTAGAAGGTATAAGAATCGTAAGTTATTTGATGCTTAACGTTGTCTGATCGTTGGCGAGATTAAATAACGTATTATTTAAAAATGTAGGCAAGAACCGACGTGAGGTCTAGAGCTTTTCTTGATCTAAAGTGTTTCCAAGGACCTTGTAACAGTGCAATACAAAAACGTAGAAAATGTAAGATAATCAATGATCATTTATTTTCAAGCAATAATTACCAAACAGTTTTCCTTCAGTTTTTCTGTAACCACAAAACTCGTTCTCACATGAGTTAGGATATTTCATCCTATTAAACATATAATATTGCTATTATAGTTGTTGAAAAAGCTAGTTCCATATTATACGATATTGAATTACTATAAACAAAAATCACTAGATACAAAATTACGTCTTACAGAGACGGCGATAAGGTTTTGAACCTATTTATTTTTGTTGAGTATTGAAGGATTAAAAGAGTTTTAGTCACGATGGAAGAGTACTCGGGGACGCACCCAGCATTTTGCGTACGAGAGTATTATCGTAATGGTGATTCAATAGTGGCTCAACGTCTGCATCATGCGGATTATCGCACACGCCACGCGCCAATTGACGATAGTATTAGGAAATGAATGATGATGTTCGAGAGAACAGGTGCGACAGTCTAAATTCAATTCAGTTCGCGTTGAAGCAACAATTGAAGAAGTTGAGGTGTCGGTTTGTCAAAATCCGTCTTTATCCATCCGAAAGCGAAGCCAAGCGTTGAACATCAAAAAATAGTCTTTACATTCGATTTTAAAGAAAGACTCACATCTAAAAGCTTAAAAATTTCAATTGGTTCAAGAATTGAAGGATGCGGAGCCGAGCAATTAATGTGAATAGTGACCGTTATTGCGTAAGTTGCGAAATTTTTTGGTCCCAGAGTTGCAGGAGTTGGCAGGTTTCGACTCTAAGAACGTGGTGCCAGCAAGATGGGGCCACTTGCCATACCTCAAATAATTCAATGGAAGTTGTCAGAAATGGTAGTAATATCAATAGGTATGTGTCAACGTATTATTGCCAATCTCCGTTCCCGTTTAGATGAGTGCCAGCAACGCAACGGTCATCATTTGGATAACATAATCTTTTCCAAATAATTCTCCTATTCATATGTTAATAACAAACAATAAACTTTTTCATTGCTCACAAATATGTTTGTTTTATTGATCTTACAAATACCCGATACCCTTTCTGGAAACCTTGTATAAGAACGGCTGACTGAAGTATCCCATCGATTATTTCCTGAATACTGATTAGGTTATGTGGTGATTATGTTATGTAGTGATTACTCTTTCGAAATGGTTTACGTGAACAGACTTACTCTTTGTGGGTTCTTTAATTGGGAATAAAACTTTATTTCTTACTGTATGTTTTTAGTCTAAGAACCGCTAACATTCAACAAAAGTTATACCGATCGCAAAGCCATTGTTTTAGGTTTTTTTTTTTGTTCAAGCGTGTATCATTTTCAAGGAACATAAAATTTTACACCCTATTCAATACTGGAGACATTATAGTTCCTTCTGAAATATATGAAAATTGTAAAACACAATACAGACGGCCCAATAACGAACTTAACCCACATACGTGGACAGTTAACCTATTCTGCAAATATGAGAACTCTAGCTCATCTTTTTCGAAAGATAGAGAGTATACGGCTGGACGGATAAAATCAAGTTTGACCCTGGATTCTTCAGCAGTTAGGGAAATCAAATCGATTGAGACTATTGTCGGCTCTATATTTGAAGCACGTAGAATGGCAGAATAAAAGGGCTTTTTCTACAAGCGTGCACTTTCATTCTCTTTCCCGCACGTATTTCAATTCGTAAAGAGTCACATTGCCAAACAGTGTGGGAAATACCCCTGCTATTCCATTACCGCACGCAAATGCGTGTGGTTATGGATTAGCAAGGGTTTTTCTCGCACGCTTTTTCTAATGAATAAACTGAATAATGATATATCTCTATGCCACCGACGACGTTACTATGGAAACGGCATGTGAATAAGAATGAATAAATCGTTATATCATTATATATATGTCATTATACTATGAAATTGTGTTTAAATATACATAATCAATATATCAACTCGAATTCAATCAGTACGCTCCGATAAAATGGATACTTCGGGATCTGATGATGGCCTGCCCGAAGAAATATTAGCAGCTTCTTATGAAGCGAGTTTAAATTTGTTACCGGCCAAGTCGAAGATAAAATATGAGAAGCAATATTCAGAATTCATTGATTGGTGTAATTCCAAAAAGGTTCAACCAAAGAAGGAGGAAGTGTTTTCGGCGTATTTTTTGGAAATGTCCAAAATTTGGGGACCAAACACATTATGGTCCCGATATTCAATGATGAAGAGTGTTTGTAAACTGAAACAGGATTTGGATATTGGAAAATTCCATAAATTAACTGCCTTCATTAAACGACAGAATATAGGATTTCGTCCAAAAAAGGCCAAAACTTTTAATGAAGAGGAAATAACAAAATTCATGAGTGAGGCATCTGATGAAATTTACTTGATGATGAAGTTGGTAACAATTTTTGGATTAGCTGGTGCCTGCAGACGAGAGGAACTTACAAAACTCACCATCGACGATATAGATGATAAAGGAGACTTGATCATCGTCAATATTAAGGACTCCAAAAATCATTCACCAAGATCGTTTTTTATGTCCCAAGACACCAATAATGGATATTTTGTGAACATATACAGAAAATATATGAATTTACGTCCAAAGGAAATACCTCATCGGCGAATTTTCATAAAGTATAATCGGGGTAAATGTAAGATTCAACCTGTTGGAATCAATACAATAGGAAAAATACCGTCCGAAATTGCAGCTTACTTACGCCTACAAAATCCGGAATTATACACAGGACACAGTTTTAGGCGCTCCTCGGCTACTTTCCTAGCCAATTGCGGAGAAGGTATCACAAATATTGAACGTTTAGGAGGATGGAAGTCAACTGCTGTTGCTCAGGGATACTTGGAAGAATCTATTAACCAGAAAAAAAATGTCCACTAAAATTCTTAATTTGAATGGTTCTTCCTCTTCAAACTGTAATACAGAATCATTACCTTCCAAAGAGCCTTCGAACAATATGATGGCAAATATTCAACGTTTTGCTTCTTCCTCTTCAAACTGTAATACAGAATCATTATCTTCCAAGGAGCAGCTGACTTCGACCAATATGATGGCTTCTGCTATAAATTTGCATAATGCGACCAACTGCACGTTTACAATAAATATAACTAATAACTGAATATTTCTAATGAATATATTGATAATAATGGGAAGAAACAGAATGTACATAGATTCCTTATCAAAATTCATTTTTATGTGCTGTTAGTCTAGTTTTCTTTTCAATTAATAAAGAATTTATGAATATTATTACAGTTTAAATTTATTTCATAGGCTTGTAGTCTCTACGGACTGAACAATGAAACAATGATTACGACTTGTCAGAGACTTTTGTCATTCATGTGTATTTAGAATGATCAATTCACATTTGATCTGTGTGTTGAAATCGATCTCGTATAAGCGCTTGTAGAATTGTAGAAATATTGTTCCTAACTCGTGCGGAAAGTGTTTTTCCCGCACTCAACTGCTTAACCGAACTCCGCTTTAGATTCGACGAATATCTTATGAATAATAATATTTTCAATGATTTCTTGACATTCTATGAGCCTAAGGATATTTTTTTAAATTTCCTGTAACGTTATTCAGATGAGTTTCAAGTTTCAATTCGATCGGATGGATATTCTTGGAGTTACTGAGGAAATCAGATCTCAGATGCCCATAACAGATGAGCTTTTAGTCGGATTACACCCAATAATGAACTTGAGCGAGATTTTTGGACCTCAAACCTATTCTGTAAATAGGTGAGTATACCTAAGGAGGGACATACTTCAGTTTCACAACGGATTCTTTTTCGGGAAGTCGAACTCAATCGATTGGGATAATTTTCGGCTTGATTGAGATTTGGACAGAACGACATCTAGCTGTACCAATAGAAACAAAGGCGTTAAGATAACGATAGTTTCTCAAGCCTATCATGTCTCTGAAATTCTTCAAAACTATTGTAATTATATATTAAAATAATAATAAAAATAATAAGCATTTATTTTTCAATATTTCAAATTCAAGGTGAAATATGCCTATTTTACGAAAATATCTCCCTAATATACTAACAAAACATGGTGATAAAAATATACACATTAAATAAGCAGTAAATTTAAAATGATTGAAGAGCAACCACTCCTTCCAAAAACACAGTCACTATAGTGCGAGGAGAATAGTGATGTATAATGTATTTGTTGGTTATCATATTGAATGAAATATCGTAGAATATCTTTACATTTCGTCTCGAATTTTGTCCGTCCGGTTGAACACGGTTGATCGACAATTGATAATACCGTCGGTATATGCACCTGAAAACAACAAACCTAAAAATGAAAGAGAGGAGTTCTGTTGTCTAGTTATTTTGGGGGATTTCAATGCTCGCATTGGGAACAAGGTGATATTTGGGGTAAAACAAAAGTTCAATGAAAATGTTTCGAACGATAACGGCGAACTTATTATCGGACGAATTGCGTACCAACAACACCTTTTCGACCTCAAAATGCAGTACAAGTACACATTCTTGAATACCAGAAGTCATATGTCGACAATTGATTATGTAGTAACCAATAGATTCATACACCCGAGTCAGATTCTGGAGGTCGAAACTTTAAATTCAGCTAACGTGGGAAGCGACCATAGTCTACTCCTAGGTAGAAGCAAAATCAAACTAACCCCCAAGAGATATGAAAAACCAACACACAAAATAGAGAAAATAAATATGGAATCCCTTTGGGACCAGTCCATAAGAGATTTATATCAAAGAAGACTTAAAGAGAAAATTGACTTAAACCCTGTACAGGAGGAGGAAGATATTAATGCAAGTTGGTAGAACACAGGGTTAAACATCAAGGAGGCTGCCAACGAAGCCTTGGGAATCAGAATCAAATAGATTGCGAGAATAAATAAAACGCCATGGTTTTGTAAGGAAGTGAAACAACAATGCTAAGAGAAGGATGAAGCCTACCTTAAGTACCTATCTCTCAAGACAGCAGAAAGTTACGAAGAATATAAACAAATTCGAAACGAAACCAAAGCCTTGGTTAGATAAACAAAAGATAATCCCTGGGAAAAATTTTATAAAAATAAGGAAAGTAATTTTTATGGCTTAAAAAAACAAATGCGGGGACTCATTAAGAGTCAAAGAAAGGAAGTTAACGATCTAAGTGAATCAACCCATATCACAAAGGAAATATCGGTTCAGTATCTAACAGAGATGTATAAAGCGGACGATTTCATGATTGATATTGATATACCAGAGATAACAACAAACGAGGATATAGATATAGAGAAAGCTGAAGCAGAAGCCGCATTAATAAAGCTTAAGAATAGGAAGAGACCTGGTTTGGATGGCATCGCCAACAAATAACTGAAGTCTTATACACCAGCTTGATCCGAAAAATTATTTCCAGTCACAAGATCCTAGATGAATGGAGAATGAGCATTTCCATCCTTATGTTCAATAAAGGCGACAAGAAGGACCCTAGTAATTACAGAGGCATAAATCTTCTTAGCACAGCATTGAAACTAACAACAAAAATATTTATGAGCAAAATTCACGTCCTTATCAAACTTTGTTCAAACAGTGTTCGTCATCAGACTGATAATGGAGAAATCCATAGAATATAAAAAACCCGCATATTTATGTTTCGTGGATCTAAGGCATTCCGGGTTCAACTAAGAGATGTTGTCATCTTCTGCACGATAGAAAGATCCCTTACAAGTTGATCAAGATCCAAGCTAAAATAGGTAATGAAATGACCGCACCAATATCAGCCGGAAAAGGTATCAGATAAGGAGATTCCGTGAGTCCTCTTCTTTTCAGCATCATTATGGACGATAAAATAAAAAGTGTACGCAAACTAAAGGGATATAGAATGGGCCATGAAGAGATTAAGATCTTATGTTACGCTGACGAGGCCGTTCTGGTAGCGGAAGGCGAAGACGATCTACACATTTTACACATTTTCACTCGGGTAGCCAAGTAGCTCAACATGGTGATATCAACAACATAAACCAAATGTATGACAACGTCAAAGATTCCAATACGTTGCAAAATAGCTGTTGACGACAACATCATTCAACAAGTAATGAAGTTCATATGTATTAATAGTTTGCATTCAAATATTAGCAGTTCATCGTATTATAATTGATTTCGTATGATACTGACAATGCCACTAATTATCTGCTCTTAAATAAGCCATTATAACTACAATCGACTATTGTTATTATTGAGAATGGTCTAATTTCAGGGGTGAAACCTATAAGTATTTCTGAAGAAGAAGAAGCAGAAATCATTATGAGCTGGCTGGAAGAAGATAGCAGTTTAACTCTCAAGCAATTGCAGCAGAGAATCCCAGAAAACTTTGACAAATTGGTTTGTATATCAACAATTGGCAATATTTTGGAAGGACGGATGTATACTTATAAATATGTCCACGATCAGCCCATAACAATGAATCTAATAAAGGGCTTAGAGCGAGACATGTAGAAGCTCTTAACGCACAAATAAGAAAAGGAAAGCAGGTAGTTTGGATGGACGAGATTTTAATCTATTTTGTAGAAGGTCAAGAGGCCGATCTCTTAAAGGGACATGAGCACCAAAGCTTCTTCCAGCATGTAGGGGCCCTAATGTTCACTTAATTAGCGGAATATCTGCTGCTGGAGTTGTTCTCATGGAAAGGAGAAGAGGTTTTGTCACTGCAGAGCTAGTCAATGAGTGGATTAGGCGTCTTTTGCATAATTGGACACAGGAGAAATAGGTAAGAAGATTTGGTAAAAGTGTGTGACAATGCCCCATGCAATAAAGGACTGGAAATAATTTTGGGAGAGCATGATGGAGGTTTACTAAGACTAGCCGTACTCCCCTAAGCTCAATCCCATTGAACTTATATGGTCAAAAATAAAAACATTCGTGAAATCGCAATTGAGGATTCCTCCAGTAGCCCCACCCGGTGTTCGAGAACAACGTCTTCAGTATCTGGAGCAGATAATCGATGAAGGGATAAACACTGTAACTGGTAGCGATTGCACCAGAGCAGCCCAGCATTGTTGTACCCACCACGGAGTAGTCCTTGCAAGGTAGACATGACTGTCGGTAATTGAACTCTGGGTTATTTTCTCAAGGTGTTAGAAATTAGGATTTTAAAGGTGTTGTGATTATTTTTACATAGTGTTATTTGCTCCGTTAGAACACAGCAAATACCAATCTACAAATGATCCATTATAATATTAAAATGACATTCTTAACTATGTAGGATCGAAGTGTTATCCCTACTTATGCGTTTCGTCCCTGGCGCACACATTCGGACTCATAAGTGCAAGTTGCCAGGTGTTGAACCCGGAACCTAGTCGGTATGAAACTTGACCGCTAACCTTTTGGCTACCGAAGCGTTGTATATTGTTGCTATGTGGGTCTGAAGTAAAGTTGATGATTTTTTATAATCATGTGATGCTTTCTAAACTACAGATGGAAATAGTAGAGTGGAACAGTTCTTTCAATAGTAACACTGAGAACATTATACGAGTAGGATTCCGCTGAAGCAACCCCAGGATCACAGCTAGCTAGAACTTTCGACCAGTCGGCGTGAAGAAATTGTTCACGCATGTTAACAAAATTTGCTCTACGAAAATTAGACGGTAATGACATATCTTTATCGATCCCAAGTTTGCAACCATCCTTATGCTAATCGAATTAGTTAGAATTTGAATTTATAGTCATACACGATGTCGATTCAGCAAAAAAATTGATTCAAATGATTTTCCATCGAATGCATATTGATATTGAGGAAACCAAATTTCAGATGCTCATAACTGCTGAATTATTCGATATACTGAAGTTTGACCCCGGATTCATCATCAGGAAGCCAAATCCAATCGATTTAGACCATTTTTGGTTCAATATTCGAAAATTACAAACGTTTGTTCAGAAATTATTATATAATATTCAGATATTCTCGCAAAACGTTATCCGACAAATAGTCATGTACCAAAATATCATCATACATCCCACGTTTTAGATTGCGATCTTGAAAAATTCGCACAGGATATCTTCATTCTATGTCATCTTTTGACGTAAAAAATAAATCTTTCTCTTTGACCGTACCTGGGCGCGTACAAATTTCCATACACGCCGGCTAATTTGAAAAATTCTTAACGGTAATACTTCATTAGGAATTCGCGAATGAAATTTATTTTTCGAAGCAGACCTGCAGCTCCTTCTGAGTGTCTCATCGGGTATTCTGGCCGTGAATTAAATGCCTGATACGTTTTGATTGATCACCACTTAAATCACTTGTACAAATAACGAGGAGATAGTTAATTAAATGCGTTAATTGAGGTGGTTATGTCTTTGACGGTCCGGACTGTTGAGATACTTTCATGAGTTATGATTGGTTATCACTTCTAGTTTGTTGATGTGCTATAATATATTAACGTGATTGTATAGAATGTGATTTGATAAATTGAATGAGCTGCTTTGAATAAACCATCGCTTGGTTCTAATGGATCGTTGAGCCGTCGTTTGTCCCAGATGTCTGCAATTTTTGAATAATAATAATAATAAATTTATTCATTCTCTGAAATATTGTAAAATACTCATTTAATAATTACCACCTATCTAAATAGTATTCATTTGCAGTGTAATGGAGCCAGAAATGATAGCACCCTCTTGTGCTCGCCTCCATCATGAAGAATCTAGGGTCAAAGTTCAATATACAGCTAGCCTTATACTCTCCAACTTTCGAAGGATATCAGTGGGAGATTTCACATTCACAGAATAGATTAATTGTCTGAATATTTTGGTTAAAATCGTTATTGGTCTAAACCCGTCGAATTATGTTATAAGCATTTGAAATTTGGTTTCCTTTATAACTCTTAAAATATGAACATGATCAATTAATTTTTTGAATTCAATTTATTAATATTCAAAATCTACTTTCAAAAGTATTAATTAAAATATGTTGTTTGTACAGACTACGAGTAAGTACTTTCCATTGATAGCAGTGGCGTAACTATACCATCTGGGGCCCGTGGCAAATGAGATAATAGAGGAACCATTGATTGATAAACTTAAGATTAGTATCTCCAATTTTACCACTGAGAGCAGGATTCAAGGAGACTAATTCAGTCATGTTCTGAGTTTCAGACAACAAGTTTATATAGATGAAGGAGACAACATCATCAATACATCACTAATAATCACACATGACAATCCCAGCTACAAAATTTTTATATCCACTGACACAATGGAGTGTTTTGTATGTAAAAGAGCAGGTCATATTTCCAGCAAAATCCAAAACAATTCAGGAAACTGAACAAGAAAATAACCCACCAAAGATATTAGAGGAAACTCATGCAATAAAACAAAATAAAGGTAATATACAAATGAACATGACAGTAATTAGGGATAAAAACTCGCAAAGGTGAACCTTTGAAGAAAAAGGGCCACGTTTAGAATCAAATTCATTGTTGTCCTCTCAGCAATCAGATAGTATACCAGGAACCCCTGAAAATCATACAAATGATCAATCTATGGGACCACCAAACGTGGAAAAATTGAAACTAACAAAAAGAAAGAAGAGACCAAAAACCTCACCATCATTGTCTGAGAAAAAATCTGAACCACAAATAGATCACGAGCACTTATGTTCAGTAATAAATATGCTCCCTGTAAACCATCCTATATCAGATATCAATCTTATAGGATTCCTAGAATCATCATTTGGAAAAAACGATTATAGCCGAAGCAAAACGATACACAGATGACATCGATTGATTAATACAAATGATGTACTCATTATATCCTCATATACAACAACGATCTCTAAAATATAGAATCACAAGAATTAGTAAGAAATTGGAAGGCAATACGGAAACATCAGATGAAAATGAATCAACTAGAAGCTCCCAAACGGAATTAAATCAAGTAAATGACATTATCACATCATAATCTGACTATGAGCTTGAAGATAATACAATGGAATAGCTGTGGATTTTTTCCACGTCTAGAAAGTCTCCAAAATCTAGTTAAATCAACAGATCCTCACATTTTATGCATTCAAGAGACGAATTTTAAGGAAAATAAGATAGGTAAATTGAGCAATTGCCAGGGTTTTCACAAGATAAGAGCTACGAATAGCAGGGCAAGTGGAGGATCATCAATATTTGTGAAAGATAGCATACATGCTGAGGAACTAAACATTACAACACAATTAGAAGCAATCGTAGCAATGATATAGTCACCCAATCCAATAGCAATTTGTAATGTCTATATACCAAATGATAAAACATTTAATAAAAATGATATTATAAATTTAGTAAACCAACTGCCTAGACCATTCATTTTAGTGAGAGATTTTAATGCTCACAACGAGCTGTGGGGCTCCCTAAGGTGCTGCTGCAGAGGTCGTCAAATTCACTCGGCCATGGATGAGTTGGACATCGGTCTCATGAACACAGGGGAACCAACACATTTTTGCCAGGCAACAGGTACATTCTCGACGATCGACCTGAGCTTTTGCGACCCACGCATAATGCCTTCACTTAAATGGGTAGTTTTTGATGATCTACATGAAAGCGATTACTTTCCTATTCTCATAGAAGGGAAGGATCATCACGACCAAAACCGAAAAATTTAGGATGGAAAATTAAACATGCAGATTGGGAAAAATTTCAAGAACAATTAAGACTGGCGCAGGATCTAACAATTTCAAGAGACATAGATTATGATGTCACCAATTTTACAGAACTCCTGATCAGGGCAGCTGAAACAAGTATAGGAAGATATCAAGCCAAGTCCAAATCCAAATTAGTTCCATGGTGGACCGACCTATGCTCAGAAGCATTAAAGTTGAGAAAGAAAGCACTCAACAAGTTTAGTAGACAAAAAACTTTAGAAAATCTCATAGAAGTTAAAAGACAAAAAGCGAAAACAAGGCAGGTGCTAAGAAATGTAAAGAAAGAAAGTTGGTAAAACTTTGTATCATCATTAACATGTTCGACTCAGGCAGGGGAAGTATGGAATAATATAAAGCGTATTCAAGCCAATCATACCCAATTTAATATAGGTGCTCTGAAAAACGACCAAGGAGATATTGTAACAAGACCTGACTCAATAGCAGAGCTACTAGGTGATGCCATCGAAAAGCAGTTTGGCGATCACAGCTTCAATGATGAGTATCAAAAGCAAAATAATACCTTGAAAATATACCTCTAAATATTCAAGATGGCAACAATCATGGTCTCAATGAACCATTCACTAAAGAAGAACTAATAGCAGCTATACAGAAATCTAAAGACTCAGCAGCTGGACCAGATAATATTCCCATGAGTTTTTATAAACATCTCCCAGAAAAACTCCTGACACACCTGCTAGAGATATGCAATAAAATAACTTAGAGCGTCTTTTTACAAAAAAATGGCAAGAAGCAACTATACTACCCCTGCTAAAAAATGAAAAACCAAAATTGAGAGCATAATCATGTCGTCCAATCGCACTCACTTGTACAAGTTGTAAAATCCTGGAAAAAATGGTAAATGAAAAACTTACCTGGTATCTAGATGCTGAAAAGAAACTAGGCAGAACCCAAACAGGATTTAGGAGGAATCACGGCACAGTAGACAATCTGGTCATCTTACAGACCGAAATAACAAATGCCTTCGTAAATGGAGAAATAGTTGCAGTTGTGTTTTGTGACGTGGAAAAGGCTTTCGACCGATGTTGGCGCAGAAATATATTGGATCATCTAAGAGAAGCTGGTCTAAATGGTTATATAATGCATTTTATAATTAATTTCATGTCAAACAGAAGATCCAACGTCAGAGTAAATGGAGTGTTATCGACCTCAAAGGTTCAGCAAAATGGAGTACCACAGGGATCGGTTTTAAGCCCTACCCTTTTCAAACTTGGAATTGATAAAGTACACTCTTCAGAGACAATAAGTAAACCAGTCAAATGTATGAAGTTTGCAGATGATATATGCTACATGTGTAGAGGAAACAATCTGAAAACGATCAGGCTCCAACTTCAGAATATGTTAAACCATTTAGTAGAATGGTCACTTGATACAGGATTAATTATTTCTGCACAAAAAACCAAACTGATGATATTTACTAGACGACACACACAAGAGGAAACAATAAACTTTCAAATATATGGGAGTACATTAGAAAAAGTCACCCAACACAGGTTCTTGAGGTTAATATGGGACAGCAAACTAACATGGAGACCACACATAGAATATCTAAAGACAGAAGGTACAAAAAGAATTGCCTTACTACGTGTCCTTTCACACAGATCATGGGGAGCAGACGAAGGCACTTTGTTGAAAATATACAGAGCGATTATAAGGTCAAAACTGGAGTACGGTTCAATAATCTACTCGTTCGCAAATAAAACAGATTTGAGAAAGTTGGATACGGTACACAATATAGCCCTCAGGATCTGTTTGGGAGCATTTCCTACTAGTCCAATTAAGAGTATTCAAAGAGAGGTATACGAACTGCCACCAGACCTGAGACGGCAGAACAATTTATTACATTATGCAGCGAAAATTTCATCAAATCCCAATCATATAGTGTACGCCGATCTTTTCAATAGAGTATATGATGAGAAATATCATACAAAGAAACGTAGCCCAAGACCACCATCGCAGATGCTTGAAGTGTCTGACATGGAAATGCTACGGAACACAACACAAAATGTTCCTCTGAAGATTCCTCCTTGGAGATTGACAAAACCAGTAGTGGATTTGTCACTGATGACCAACCGCGAAAACTACCCAACAGGTCAGATGATAAAGCAGAGAACAATGGAAAAAATTTGTAGTTACGGCTCTGATTTGACCATTTACACAGATGGATCAATCAGCGACAGAAATGTTGGATGTGCAGTATATTCAAATAATATGGAGCGAAAATATAAAATGTCACCTATTAGCACCATAAGCACTGCCGAATTATACGCAATCTGGAAAGCCCTAGAAGAGTTGGAGACCAAACACACAGACCATCGAAAAGTACTTATTTGTTCTGATTCAATAACGGCACTGCGTTCTCTGAAATTACGCAACTGTAAGTATTCACTTGTGGTCCAAATATTGAGTAATATACATTGTTCACATGAGAGAGATATTTCAGTGGCATTTCTTTGGCTCCCATCTCACACGGGGGTGCCTGGGAATGAAAAAGCGGACATTTTGGAAAAAACGGCAGCCAGAGAATCAGCATCGTTAGAAAATTTTCAGATTGTAGAAGATGCCAAGTCACAGTTCAAAACCAGGGCATTCGAAACGTGGCAATCCCTTTGGTCTCAGCGACCATCAAAACTTCACGAATGCGAAAAAACGGTGAATCGATGTCCAGTAATGTCACTCAATCGTAAAGAGCAGATTACTTTAAGAAGACTACGTATAGGACACACAGCCATCACTCATAAATTCCTCCTAGAAAACAATGAACCACCAATATGTACCACATGCAACCACAATCTTAGTGTGAAACACATACTAATAGATTGTGCCAAATTCGAAGAAGATAGAATAACCACTCATTTGGGAGCACCTAGCACAAGACGATTGTTCCATTATCTGAATGCTATAAATATCATGAATGATATATAATAGGATAGATCCATTAGTTTTGTTCAAATTATTATGAGAGGTGTAAATGACCTAGAAGTCGAAACACCTCAAACATTGATAAATTAAATAACAAAAAAAAATGTGGAAAATATTGTGAGGATAATTTCGATAGTTTGAAATTATTCTAATCAGTATGAAATGATTATGGTCAGAAAATGCATTTTATTCTAATATTTCTTGTTTATGAGCCTATAGCATCCAGTTTTAATATTGATTGAATTTTAATTAACCAGCATCATAATAAAAATTCAGAAATATTAAAACTAAGTCAAATTCTATTATCTCCTATGAAATAAAGATGTGAAAAAATTTCTTTAAAACTATAAAACAAATCTAGGAGACTGGGTTCGAAGTTTTTCAAACTCATATGAGCTTAATTTGAAGCATTCCTATGTTAGAATATATACAGGGTCTTTCACGAGGAACCTCACCCATATTCATACGGGAAACTACTGAACGTATTTTCATGAAATTCAGCATTTATAAGTATTTCACAATGCTGATGAAATCTAAAATATTTTCAAGGCATGAGCACCTCCGGTTTTTCCGGAAATGACGTCAACTTCCGTTTTTCAAATAAGAACACCATTTTTTTATTGCAGAAATACATTCCTTAGAAAATTTCAAGTTATTTTGATGTAACATTTTTCAGATTTGGTTGGAAAATTCTGTCTGAGCGGGAACATTCAAAAAAAAATCGACAATAGAGCTCCGCTGAAACAAGAATAACTTCGAGGTTTTTGAATGGAAAATTTTCATTTTTGGGATTTTCCAAGATGTAAGATTGATGTATCCACTTTAAGAATCGAAATCGCGATTCATGATACAGGGAGTGAAAAAATCGCTTTCAAAGTTAGGGATGACAAAATCGTGAAAAATCTGGGAATACTTGTAATCTGTCCAAGTAAATTGTTACTGGCATTCAGTACAGAAAATAATCATCAAGCGGAGTAACATCACTTTGAAACAGATATTCGTAGTGACATCATTCATTATCGTTGAACATTTCGAAAAAGATTTTTTTATTTTTAACAGTATGATATCAAGAGACTTCATAGACCTGCTCACTGGTCAATTCTCAAGAAAGTCTGTCAAAGAGAAGAAACTTCAGAAAGATCAGTATTTGGTAAATCATAGATGATTTTTTCTGGCTTTGAGTGAAAAAAAGCAATGTGACAACCTCATGCCTTGGAAGGTTTCATAGGAATTATGGTTTTCATGATTTGGAAATATTAAGAAGAAAATTACAAATGTATGATGATAACATCCAATAATTCTGAGGGTTTTTTTGGAATTTCTCACTAGAAAGGGATTGTTTATAATCTTGAAGTAGAAAGAAATTATGGTAGAACAACAAACAATATCTTTATAGTGTTGAATTTTTTTTACCAGAAAATAAGTATTTTGTATCTTTTTTGATGAAACATGAAGGAGTGACTCATTTTTAGAGGGAAAATAATGTTTTCGAACAATTCAGATTCAATAGTGGAAGCTGTGAAAGGTATTTTTCAATCAAACTAAACTGGACTACAGATGGGTATTTGCCCAATGTGAAAACTTAAAATATGGAAAAACCATAATGGAAAAAGTGTTTATTTGATCTCAAGAACCTTTGGTTGAAATTAACGCAGTGGTCAAAGACTCACCCTGTATATTAACACTGCTTTGTTCATGGTAGGGATTATGGAATATTCGATGAATTAAACAGAGGTATATCAATCGTAGCGTGTAATTGAACTTGATTTTTGGAGCTTCAAAATCCTGAGATGTTACAAATAAAAAATGAAATAACGAGTAACACAAGAACTTTCGAAGCTTCAAACAGTACAAATCTCTCAAATAAGAAATAATCTCATAATTCGGATTAGATAAATATCAACCTGGAAAATGTTCAGCTTTCTTTCGCTGGAGAGCGAATTGTTACTCAAAAGCTCCCAATAGCAACATATGTGCAGACTTTAAAACGTTATTTTATGAAGAAGGGCCCTTAAATATCGAATAATACCTGACACATATGCGCAATATCGATTCAAAGATGCTGTTCAATCCTCAAAAATAACAAATCTCCAATAAATAGAAAATAATCACCAACATTTTAATCCCTTCGACGGACAAGAATAAAAACAGGAAAAAAATTCAATAACAAGGAATAATAAATACACGCCCATCCCGAAGCATGCGATTCTTGTAAACAAAATAACGAGAGTTGGAGGCACCTAATTGCAATTTGCAAGGTGTCCGGGCATGCACAAGGCGTCTTTCATTTTAATCTGATTTATAATTGAGATTTACGAGATTTAAGCACCTCGTAAATTCGGTAAAGCTACTCGTTTCACGGCACATAAAATTATTCAGATTTAGTGCCGTAAGAAGTTTATTGCGTTTCTCGGCCAACGAAGTTGAGTGAATGTATAATAGAACTTTTATTCAGTTCCATGAAAAATATCGTTTATGGTTCACACAAGTACTGCTTCATGGAAAATTCTGGCATATACTTTAGGAATGATCAGATGAAGTCTCTTAATCCATAATTTCTGGAAAACCCATAATGTATTTCTCAAGATAAAGAAAAAGGAAGGATTGTGTCTTCTACGCTATATAGCGTATATAGTATATACAGGGTGAGTCTTTGACCACTGCGTTAATTTTAACCATTAGTTCTTGAGATCAAAAGAAACACTTTTTTCCCATACCGTTTTTCCATATTCAGCTGCGTTAAAAAGTTATGAGCATTTTAAGTTTTCACATTGGGAAAATATCCCTCTGTAGTCCGTTTAGTTTGAATGAAAATTACCTTCCACAGCATCCACTATTGAATCTGAATTGTTTAAAAACATTATTTTCCCTCTAAGAAATGATGCACTCATTCATGTTTCATCAGATGATTATTTCGATTTAATTCCTTCCAACTTCAAATATCACAAAAATGGTGCAATTTACGGAAAAAGATGAAGAATGATTTTTTTTATCTGCAAAAAAGACTAATGATTCTAGGAATTACAAGATACGGATCTTTAGTTCAAGTAATATTTGTTTTTCATGCAATTTAACCAATCTGTACAGTAGCAGTGAGAAACCCACAAGAAATGGAATAAATCTATTGATGCCAAAATATGCACGAGTGTTATCAAAAACCTTCTACAAGAGATCATTTCAATTGGTGTTGTCGTTTGAATATTACAGGTGAAAATGATACACTTATACACCTTATATCTTTTGAATGGGGCCTAATTTGAAAAAATGTTATAGAAAGAAAATGTTTCTTTTGTCATCAATAATCTATCGTAAAAATTAAAGCAGTGGTTAAAGACTCACCTTGTATATATTCTTTTTAAAGTTTTGGCTTACAAAACAATGTTAGCTGGGGTAAGTGACGGGGTGCCATATAACTCGGTGTATGACATGAAAGCCTAGGGAAAAAACCTCAGTAAAAAAAACCCTGGCTCCGCGCAAAGCTATTGTTGTGTACAGAAACAAGCTCAAATATATTTGGGGGACTTCTTTCTTCAAGAGTGGTCTACTATTAATAAACATAGGCTTCTTCAAGTAGCACATATCGAATCTGAAAATAAAAAGACGAACGCAGAAAAAAGAACTGAATACAAAAATTACGTATCAAATTTGTTTGAAATGTATAATCCATTTCAAGAAAGAATCAAAAACATCATGAACAGCCCTAACACCATCTCGAAATTTATATATGGTACAACTATTGATGAGATGAGGAGCATACATTAATTTTACCCCGATGCCGACCAATCACGTAGATGCACTGTGTTCCATAAAATTTAGCTTCACGTCCTACGTCGACTTGAGGAAAGATTAATCAAAAATATGATTGAGGTTCCAGATTTTGCCGCAATATGCTATAGCGCCATGCAGGAGAGGATTCCGAAAACTTTTTTCCGGTTTTGCCTTTCTATCTTATAGGCTGCTTTTGTTTTCAGTTTAATAGCATTTATTTTTAAATAGACATTTATACATTCATTCTAATGAAGAAATGGATAACAATTCCTCTTGGATTATACTGAATTTTTCAGGGCTCCCTATTTCCAGCATAAGCATGAATCTGTTGATGAAAACTACAGGTTCAAGTAAAAAACAGTGTAAATACGGAGTGCCATATCAGTTTCTATAGTGATGATAAATATTTGTAGGGATGTTAATAAAAATAAACCAGCAATAAGTTACCTATAACCTCAAAATTTTTTGAAACAAGTAAACACAAAATATTTGATTGATGAATAAAATCTAATACTTGTAGCATCAATAAATTCTTATTTCATTTCGAATTATATTGTATGGTGCGAAAGCAGACATTAATGTTATTGTAGGTATTTTTTTGATCATTTATGCAATAAGTTCCAACTATCCTTTACAATTGGTCAAATTTTTGTATCTTATAAAAATAATTTAATTACTCCTAAGATATCGCATGATGCTCAACAGGGACCAATATCGGTAGTATAATTAATTTAATGCACATTTCCAGTTCATGACAATAAAACAAATTGAAATGTTTCACAGTATATTTGAACAAAACACTCAAACTTTCATTACTCATTGCAGCATTTCAAATAAAATGATATGTTGTGAGTTACAAATGGTGCATATGTGAACGTACCAAATAGTATGACCACATATACTATTTTCTGTTTTAAATTTATCGAAATATCTTATTTACCATAAGGCACTTGAAGCAACACTAAAAAGTCAGTATCAATATATTACACTCATTGTTTTCTTTACAGGATCAGGTTTGTTGGAAAATGCATTATTTCGAAGATGCTGATATATTTCATGGCTTTCATTGATATTTACATTCTGTTCAAATAAAAATGGAGTATAATTCTTAGATTGAAGAGAAAATTCAATTTTTGCTTAGTCAAATGGTGAATGATAATTTTAAGTTAAACATGCTGCATCAAAATCCTAGCACCTCCATCTATCAAGCAGCGACAAACCCACATATGAGATCAATTTCCCTTTTTTAAACTGATCTTCACCATGCATCTTATTAGAATTTTCTTGTTCTTGAAAAACAGGCTTCACTGAATAAGCTTACAAAACTGCTACCTCAACACCTTTGAATCAAATTTAATGAATAAACTATCTTGGAAGAGAAAGAAATTACAAAATATTAAATTCAACTACTATGTTTTGGGAAATATAATTGTTTCTCCATTTTTCTTTTTCTTCTAGTTGCACCAGTACCATGTGTCAAATCATGTGCTTCATCAATCAATTTCATTATACGTCCAATATCACTCTCATGCAACAATTTAAGTTTCTTAATGCTTTGGTTCAACTCCATCTACAATCAACTACTATGAAAAACACATGTCTGACTTATCATAAAGACTTACTTGAAATTTACTGTCAGAATCTATGGAAAAATTAGAAATTTTATTAGATTAATCTAATTTAACTTTTAAAGCCGTAGCATGTCATCATCATGTTTTTGTTTCTTCAATATTGAATTTTCGCATAATATAAGAAAGATCTGCCCTTGCGAGTACATTAATTATTTGCAGTTTTTCTTCTGTAACATTTTTTAGAATCCTGTAAAATGCTCTCTTTTGTAATTCCAACTTCCAATTCATCAGCAATCAATTTCTGATCATCCTTACTCAAACGTTTGTAGTTCATCCTCATGACCTACATGTGTTTCTACGAATGTTACATTCACAGCTAAAACATACAAATGAAATATTGTCATTGACAGCAAGCGCGCTTCGTTTCCTGATAGGTCGAGATCTTCGGCATCGCGGTAAAATTAATGTATGCTGAGATGAGGTATTGATTCTTCTGCTTCTCCACATTCACAACTTGCTCTTGAAACTGGGTTCCATCAGGATAGCATGCAATTGGTACGATCATGACCTGTTCTCAAACGAATAAGAACTGTCCAAATTTTTCTTGGAAGACCAAAAGCCGGATTTTTTCAGAAGGATCAGAAATGAGATCTTCATAATTCTTTATCGCTAATGTTTATATTGAAAAACGTATTATATCAGAATGGTTTACGTGACATCAATCTTGGAATTATTTCTGTGGAATGTAAGAAATAATTGGAAATAAATTTGGAAAGAATGATATATGTGTATATATACGCATATATTATTGTGAAATAATTTGGCTGACACGTTTCGGAAAATTTCCATTTTCAAAGCAATCCAAAATACACAAAAAAGTGAGAATATTCACTCGACCTTTTGAAAGTTATTCTCAAAGATAAAGATATACTAATGAATTCCCAACACTTTCATGTTCTGAGGAACTTACAATGTTATTTTGAGTTCTTGTACAAATATACATACACCTGCTTCCCCTAATCAAGTCTAAGAGTTAAAGAAACGATTGAAAGTTAGAATACACAAAACGTTGTCACACAAATTATATTTGTTTTCACAAAAATATTAGAAAAGTAGTTGATCAAAAAACCAAATTCAAGTAATACCAACTTTTAGTAGTTATACTTACATTCAAATTGGTGATCCAAAATTGTATTTTTGAAGGCTTAAATGGTGGTACCAGGATCAAAGAAACGGGAAAATAATACTATGTCAGTTCGCCGACGTTTCGGAAATATATTTTTCCATCTTCAGCGCTAGACTAACCAATTGAATCCTCCCATTATCCTCTATATTGATAATACAGTTTACAAATCTCAGGTATGTATTCTTCATGGAAGAAATTATCAGACCGCAGTGAAAAATAAACAAAATAGTAACTTTGAGACATACGTCGACACACGGAGGTGGAACCAATATGACGACACCTTTGTATCTTGACGCTCACTTCATACCGGTTTACTTGGTAAACCAGATGGCTTTGAAATATGGAAAGAAATTCCACCGGAAAATAAAATCACAAATTTGCCGACATCATATAAGAGAGAGAATATCGAATGTTCTCATATGAATCAATTTTCGAAGATCAAAAGCAAGAAGAAACAGGATAGCAAAAAGGAATATGTGAGGGACGAGATGAAGGCTGTCAGATCCGGGGGAGTATCGAAAAATTCTGAGAGAGTTCCAAGTAATTTTTGGAAAATCACTGGCGCATCGAACGACAATCCAATAAAAACCATTGAAGAAAAATATCACTGTTTGTATGTAGAATATCTGCCGATACCAATTTGGACAGTTTCACGGATATGGTGAAGCAAAACTTTCCGGAGACTGAATGTCAGATGCTCCAATCGAAACAAAAACTCAGAAACAATATTCATGGTCGAAGGGGGCATACATTTCAAAATTGTTTCGGAGGAACTCGACGGAAAATTAAAATACAGATCAAATAACAACTTTGTTCAATTGAAATAGCAAAAAAATTGCTTTTAAGTATTAAAAACAAAATTAAAGATCTCTGATATTTGATACGCTTTGAGATGTGTTATGCTCAACTGAGCATTGGTTATCCGAAACCGAAGTTCAAGGGTTGTGTATGAATGGATTGTATGTGGGTCATGCTTACACCAGATCCAAAATGCCTAGAGGAGGTTCCATGATACTGCTGAGGAATACCAAACCAGTTTTAGGGAACCCCACCATACAACATATTTGCAGTTATTCTCTAAAGCTCCACTGTGAAATATCGGCGATGAAATTGAGAATGGGAATGCTCGATCTTATCCTTATCTGTATACATGGTGTTCTGATTTGATTCCGACAAACTGAAATTGGTGATAGATCACATCATTTTAAGCAAAAAAGTTTCTATGAACATGGGTCCGGAAATACCTTGTATCCGAGATTCAGGGTGTTGAAGTTAAATAATTAGTGTTTTCTTAAATATATTTAGACTTATTTCAACTAATTACATGAAAGTTGGTACATTGGTGTTTTTGGAGGTGAAAAATTCAAATTTGTGATCGATTTGGTTGTATTTTCTAGAGGTCACCACTGGCAATCATTTTGTCCTATTTTAACCGTTGCAACTTTTTTGTACTACTTTGTACAATTTTGGACTAAAAAAATCAAGTTGCTAGGACCAATGGTTTTCGAGATAAACGCATTTAAAGGCTTATAATTCATACCAATTTTCATGGTGAATTTTCAAATTTTTCAAAAATTTCTTTTGACGATTTAAATTTCAATTATTTTTTACATAACTCACTGGTTTGAATAAAATATAAAGAGTTTTCAAACATGGAAGTTTTATTAAAATAAAATATTTTTTGCAAACCTCTATAATAGCTTACAAAATCGATTACCCTGACTTTTCTAGTTGAAAAAGATATACCTCATCGAAGGTCTGTAAAATCCTTTTTCTCTGTAGATGATTTCTTCTTTGCATGAATTGTTCGGGCATTCGGTCACCAGAACCATTTCCCCGTATTTGTTGATAAGCTGCTTGAAATGATTGGGGTGTCGACGATTTGGAAAACGTGTTACATATCCATGAGCAGCAGCTCTTGCATTTCCATTACAGAAACCATAACCAAAAATTATGTCTGCATATTCTACATTACTATACACAAAAGGCATTTCAAAAATTGTATTAAATTAGTAAATTAATCAATCAATCAATCAATCAAATGTTTATTTGCCCAAAAAAAAACATGTTTCAAAAATCAATCATTATAACATATATGAATAACATATCTAAAATAAACATTTAGTTTCCCACAAAAGTTCAAGACTTGTATGTGGGCAGTACACATGAAAAAAAAAGAAGTCTTCAAAAAGAATTGCGTGATCACAAAAAAAATCAACGAAGAATTACAATGCTTAATTTAACTTATATTTCACACATTGGGAATGGTAAGTATTAAATGAAGTTATTTCTATTGGCGAACGTATACCAGAATGATGATGGTCTGCTTCGAATCCATTCTTTTATTTTCCTATTGTATGTTGGTTTGGCCTTAGTTTCCTTAATGTTCTCTGGAAGCATATTATAAAGTAAAGGTGCCAGGTAGGTGTGTGATCTCAAACCAATAGTTTTTTTTGCCATAGGTAATGGGATGTTTGGAGATCTCATGTCTTTTCCAGGCTTTGTAGGTACCCGCAGTTGATGTTGGTACGTTAGAAGGGCACGGGCGTATAGTTGACGTACAGTAAACGTCTTTGACAGCTCATATAAGTTTTCTGTTGGGTAAGTAATGGGCTTACGGTATATGATTTTTAAAATCCATTTTTGAGCAACTTCTATTTTTTTGTAGTATGAGTCTGCTATCCCACCCCATGATAGTATAGCATAGTTCAAATGGGGTTCAACCAGTGCTTGATAAACCTTCGTCAGTTCGTCTTGTTCGCATATTTCTCTTAAAGTTTTGAATTTACCTAGTAGCGATCTTATCTTTTTGGTTATAAGATTCGCTTGTTCATTCCATCGTAGGTGGCAGTCCATTATTATTCCTAGATATTTAATATATTCTGTACTTTTAATTTGAAATGATGGACCATTAGTTTTTATGAGTAACGTATCATATGAAGGTTTTCCAGTTCTGAGACTCGTGAATGACATAAATTTGGTCTTATCCATATTGACTGACAACTTTTTTCTTTCAAAAAATGCAACTATCCCAGCAAATTCCTCTTCAGCTTTTAGCTTTAACTGGTTCCACGTCGGTGCGGTAATGTAGACAACTGTGTCATCAGCGAAACTTATAATTTTATTGTCAGGATTTAAGGCAAATAATTCATTTATATATAGCAAAAATAAGGTGGGGCCCAAAATTGAACCCTGAGGCACTCCACATGTAATTGTTTGTTCTCTACTAAAAACTCTTCCTACTTTGACTTTCTGTTTTCGCTCTTTTAGATAGCTCTTGATTAAATTAAGTGCAACCCTCTCCACCCCATACTTTCCAATGTCCGCAACAGTATTTCGTGGTTTACTGAATCAAATGCCTTTGCCAGGTCGACGAATATGCATGCTGCTGGTACGCTATTATCCATAGCTCCAGTGATCAGGTCTATTTGAGCATTTATGGCATCTTGTGTTGATCTTTTTTTTGGAATCCATATTGATGCTTGGCCAATATCTTGTACTTTTCTATAAAGGAAAGAGTGCGTCTGTCAAGAATTCTTTCAAATATTTTCGCAATTGATGATATCAAGGATATAGGTCTGTAATTCTTAAGCTCTGATCGTTCTGAGGACTTATACAATGGTATTACCACGGCGGTTTTTAGGATATTCGGGAATAATCCTTTTCTAATAATACTATTATTGATGAGGTATGTTAATGGTTTAACAATGTGGGCAGATATGATTTTTAAGGTTTCAGCTCTGATGTTGTCTGGTCCAGGTGCTTTATTGTTTTTTAATCTTTCAATAACCTTTTTCACCTCTGTTTCATCCGTGTCAAAATAAACAATTGAATTGCAATGTCTAGGGTTTGTTTGCACTATATGATCTTCATGTGAAGTGAATTTCTCTGCTAGCCTCGTCGCAACGTTTATAAAATATGTATTAAATTCCTCTGCTATCTCTCTGTCTCCCTCCAATACCTCCCCATTCTCATTCATTATTTTTGTAACCCTATTTTCCCGCTTTTTATTATTCACTATTTTCCAAAGACCTCTTGAAAAGTTTTTATTTTTTTCAATTTCTTTTCGATAATAATTCCTTTTTGCGCATTTCAATAGTTTTTCCAATATATTTTTGTGTGTTTTAAATTTCTTTAAAAGTTCAGGGTTGTTGGAGTTATATATGGCATTTTTATATAATAGGTCTTTTATTTTAATAGATTCAATCAGACCGTTTGTGATCCATGGTTTCCTTTTTCTATCACAGCGCTTTATTTTTACTATCCTTGAGCAACTCTCTATAATTTCTTGAAGTTTTTCCATAAATAGCATCCACGACCGATCCACCTCACCTGTTCCATATACATTTTCCCATTTCTGCTCTTCAAGTATTCTCATCATCTGTTTATAATTTATGTATTTTTTCTCACAGGATGACTTTTTTGAGTTTGTATTCACAGATGTGTCCGAGGACAACTCTATGAAGGTTGAGTAATGGTCGGTAATGGTTGTATGCAGTATAGCAGGTAAGTACGTTTCCACGTCATCATCAGACCTGACGAAGATGTGATCAATGCATGATTTTGAATTGGCCGTTACTCGAGTATAATCATTTATCATTGACGTATATCCGTATTCCCCCATAGTGTTAAGGTATTCTTCTGTGTATGCTTGATTTTCTAGAATGTCTATATTGATATCGCCAATAAAGAGGGATAAATTATTTTTATTTTTCTTTTTGCAGGATTCTAGTAGCATTGGAAGATCCCTATTAAAATCCTCCACGGATGAACTTGGAGGTCTGTACATAGCGATGACCTGTATGTTTTTATTAAACTTTGTTATATTGAGGTTTATAACTTTTATTTCTCCTACCTGTGTTATGTCAAAATTATATTGTAAGTTACTCCTCACAAAAACAACCACCCCATCATTCTGATTATAATCTCCATCATTGTATATTATGTTAAATCCTTCCATTTCATATTGACTGAGATCCCCTATTTTCCATGTTTCCGATAGAACTATGCAATCCATATCAAAATTCAACTGTGTTAGAACAACATTCAATTCATCAAAGTTTTTACTTATACTTCTTATATTATTATGTAGAATTCTGAAATTACTGCAGTTTACTTTTTTGATCAATAAGTTTAGTTCCTCTGTGATCTGAACATTTCTGGTATACGATTGCTCTAATTTATAGTTCCTCACGAAGTCATCCATGCGGTATTTATGAGTATATTCAACTTAAACGTGTTTTTTTATTTCTTCAACTTGGTTTATGTTTTGAATATGTATTATTTTCGTGTTCTCACCTCTCCTACAGAAGACCCTGTCTTCCCTTGACCAAATGAACCTGTATCCTGAATTCCTCAGCTCTTTTGCCTTCCTTAGTAAGTCCTGTGTTTCCTTTGGCAAATCTTCATTTATGTATATCCTTCTGTCGTCTCCCTCCAATCCCATACTCTCTGAACTCAAGACACCCATCACCTTTCGTTGTCGTATTACCATGTTCCTGGTCTTCTCTTCTTCGTAAGAGACCAAGAATGGTTTCATCAAATTTTTTGATGGCAACTGTCTTACCTTCATCTCCTTCTCTGGAACCTTTACATCGAGCTTGTTGAGGACTGTTACTATTTCCTCCTTCTTTTTTAATCCTATTACCACAATATTCTTCCTCCTATTTTGGGCATCAGATACAGCAGCATTTTGTAAGACCTGTTCTCTTAAGAGGTTTAATTCTTTTTTCATTTTCTCTATAGTGGTTTCCATGTTTTGTTGTCTTTTTCTGAGTTCATTGTTCTCTCGCTTCACCTCTTCCATAGTACTCAATATTTCATCCATTGTGTTGCCATTATAGGTAACCGCCACTTCGAGAGTTTCAATCTTTTTCAGGATCTGCTTAAACATTCCACCAACATTACCCTCTCCTTCCTCCTTCATCCTTTCCAAACTTCTCCTCTTTTTTTCCAATCTTTCAGTTAACTCTTCCAGGGATTCCTCTACCGCATCGTTCCCCTCGTCCAATATTTCACAGTTTTTACACATCCAGTCTATTTTCTTCCTTCCGGCAACATTTTCCCTCGCAATGTCCGTACATCCAAGATGGGCCCATCCTTTGCATACTCCCCGACATTGGATCTTATAACCACTTTTTCCAATAGTTTTGTTACATACTATGCACGTTAGACTTCCAGCCATTTTCATTCGCCTCACTTTGGTATGTTATTTAATCGAGAAACTGCAGTACTTCGCCTCTCACGCATTTATTCGAAAAGCTGCAGTACTTCGCCTCCCAATCGTTTGTTTACTGTCACAGATGTCCGCCAATTTATCTCCGTTTCTTATCTTGTTATGGATTTCTCGATTTCTCAGCAGCTTATATTTTCCCAAAATCACCCCTAAAATCCCCACTGGCACTACACAATATTTATTTCAGATGTACGATTTTATTTCTAGTTTCACAGAGTATGATTTTCATCCAATTAAATGAAGTATTTCGCCATTTATCGCAATATTTATCGAGCCAAAGTAATTCACGTATTCACGCACACATGCTCAAATCCAAAAAACTGTAATGTATTAAGTTATTAATTAACTATAATTATAGTAATTGACATCTAAATCTGACATGATTATTCTGGTTTTCTATGGCAACCACAATAGATTCAAAATGGCTATACACAAAACAGATTTCAAGTGTGTTAGGTTTAGATGTCATTAATTATAATTATAGTTATCTCAATCAATAATTTATCAACAAATACAGGAAATAGGATGTTATAGACCTTCGAAGAAAATAAAAAACTCAGTATTCGTAAAGCATCCCAACAATTCAATATTTCAGGAAACAGAATATTCAGAACACTTAAAAACAACAATTGCATAGCATACCACTTCTACCTATTAGTGGGCAATAGAAAATCCGCATTCATTTCGCCTTAAAAATGTTCAATATGAATTTAAATCAAATATTTGAATGGTAATAATTTTCGGAGGAGTTTTGGGACCCTCGGGGGAGCTTGAAACCCCTAAAGGGTGCGTCCCCAGGTGGCGGATAGGGTAATACCCAAACAGAACAGTCTCAACAGATCGGCGGGTAGGTGGGAAATAAAATACCACCCGCAGACCAAACAAGCAGGGCAGGCAGAGCTCTATAGCTATAGTGACAGCAGTCTGCCTAAGAGAAGGACACTCTGAAATCGAACCCTGGCCCTTCAGGTTGAAGGTTGAGGCATCGGGCCAACTCCCCGATACTCGGAAAATAGAATAAAAGTTAAAAATTCCAGCAACAAGCCTCGTATTGGATGGATAAAACGGCGACGACTCAAGCTCAGGAAAAAGATGATGAATGTTGGTACATGGAATGTTCAGGGTCTTTCCCAAACACTTAATGATGTAGTTCACGAAATGAAAACTTCGAGTATGTATATAGTGGTACTTACGGAAACTAAAAAAAAAGGGCCAAGGATCAGAAAGTTTAGGATTTTTCCATCATTTCTACTCTGGAGTAACAACAGATAAAAGAGCTCAACAAGGTGTATCCATACTAATCCGAAAGGATCTGAGGAGACATATCACATCCTGGGAACCCATAAACCAACGCATAATTAAGATGAACTTAACTCTGCTTGGGACCAGGCTCGCAGTTGTGGGAGTATATGCGGTCAATGATGATGCTCTCGTGAAGGATAAGGAAGAATTCTACGAGCAACTCTCATACGAAATATCGAAGATTTTTTTTCTCAATGCCAGAACGGGGTCCAGAAACAAAGATAAAATAATAGGCCAATTCGAAGAAGGCACTGTGTATGATAATGGAAGCAGATTCACAAATTTATGCGAACACAATAACCTCAAGATACTGAATGATTTTTTCCAGCATCGCTCGATCGATAAGTTCACTTGGGTCCAGAACACCAGGAATTTAAAATCTATTATTGATTATAATAATAATAATAATAATAATAATATACTTTATTTCAAGGAATCTCCATAAAAAATTACAAAGATGCAAATGAAATCACGTCCAAACTTAACTGAAATACAATATTCACATAAAAAACTACAAGATTCTCACCGCATGAAAAAACTCTTCTAAGGAATATGGTTCAACCCCAATGAGGAGAGTTTTCAATGATTTCTTAAAGATATTCAAGTTCGTTAACAATTTCACATTATATGGAAGAGAGTTAAACAGTTTAATGCACATATAAGATGGATGTTTCTCAGTAATTGCTAATTTATGTAATGGAAAATGTAGGTTGACAGATCGTGTTGGATAGTGATGCTGAGAAGTATGAATTGTAAACTTTTCCCTATTCTTCATAAAGAACACTAAACATTAAAATATATAAAGGGCATACAAAGTCAGAATATTCTTCTCCTGAATACTCCTCTACATGACTCTCTGAACTTCATATGGAACATGATTCTCATAATTTTTTTTGTATTTTTTTTGTATTTTAAAGATAGAGTCAACAGCTGAGCTAGCTCCCAAAACATTATCCCATATCTCATGACAGACTCTGCATTGGCAAAATAAACTGATCTTAAGCTAATTGAGTTTAAATATTTAGCCAATACCCTTATTCCATAGCATATCTTACTCAATTTCATCGATAAGAATTCTATATGATCGTACCATTTCAAGAACCTGTCAATTTGAAGGCCTAAGAATTTAGTCGATTGACTCAAGATAATGCTGCCGATGTTAGTGATTTTCTCTGCCAACTGTATTGAAATATCTCATCCGCTTTCTTACTGATGGTTACAAAATCATTGCCCTCCAATAAAATATTGGTGTCATCTACAAAGCAAGTAATGATGACCAACAGGGCTTCAATCAAAAGACATAAATCATTCATAAATGAAATAAACAATACTGGACCCAGTGTGCTTCCCTGAGGAACGCCAATATTAACCTCTACCTGATCTGACTCTGACCTCACACCATCTACTTGAACTGACACCTTCTTATGCTCTCACTTTTCTTTTATAGAAAACAATGTTGAAAATGTATTGAAAATCATCAAAAAACAGACCAAACATCCGGTCAACATCCTCGTTCAACTTGAGACCATGAAAAGCGGTCGAAAACCTGTAGTGAAACTCAGATATCAAGTCGGGAGAAAAGCAACGTTTTTCTAAGGTTTTATAAACATGTTTATGAGCTGGACGCCGCTGTATGACAGGAAAGCTCAACGTCTGAGCATGATGATCAGACACCGCAAGAAGAAAGTTATCTGACGAGCACAGTGTAACATCAACATTTGTTATGACGTAATCAACCTGGGGAGGAACTCGTGGGAGTTATGCGAGTGGGTTCATTGATCAAACTATTGAAACCAAAATTTTTCATCATTTGAGACAGAGTATCAACATGAGCTCCGTCCCGATATTCGGGTTCAATATTGAAATCTCCACATATTATAATCTGTTCAAAAATCTTTTCGTATATGAAAAATCGTAAATAATTGATCATTAAAGAGTTCAAGATCGCCACTGGGTGGGCGATAAACTGTAACAATACACAAAGAATTATCAATAGAGACCGCCGTACATTCAAAAGACTTCTCAATGCTCAGTTTATTTATAAAATTAACCGGCTTACAAATTTCTGTTAGTGCTAGTTGTGAAAAAATTGCACAGCCCCACCCTTATATTTGGATCTACCGAAGTGGGTTATTCTGCTATACCCTGAAAAGTTAAAAATGGGTAGTTTTGCCTCATCATCAGCCCAATGCTCCGTGACGCAAAAAAATGATGGCTTACATACCTCGGAAAGAACATGCTGTACATAATGAAATTTATTAAAAACAGATTGAACATTCCAGTGAAGCAACGTCCACCTTTCGTCTGCCACCCCCCTTTCTAAAGTCGCTCCGGATTGATTCGTCTGTTGTGAAAATTTTCGGATTTCTTCCGCAAGTAAAACCTTCGTACTCCAGCTCCAGCAGGCCACACACTCGGGTTGAAACTCAAGATAATGCAAGACACAAAATTTTTAACGTCTTTTGAACATTTCTCTGCCAACTGTATTGAAATATCTCATCCGCTTTCTTACTGATGGTTACAAAATCATTGCCCTCCAATAAAATATTGGTGTCATCTACAAAGCAAGTAATGATGACCAACAGGGCTTCAATCAAAAGACATAAATCATTCATAAATGAAATAAACAATACTGGACCCAGTGTGCTTCCCTGAGGAACGCCAATATTAACCTCTACCTGATCTGACTCTGACCTCACACCATCTACTTGAACTGACACCTTCTGATGGCGACCTCCAAGGTAGGACTCAAACCACATTTTTGCCACACCGCGAATTTCCATATTCTCTAACTTTTGGAGCAGATAAGAATGATTCAAACAATCATAAGCTCTTGACTGATCAATAAATAAACCCAACTTGAGTTTATCTTCTTCAATTATGCGGATTATTTCCTGAGTAAACTGGAAAATGGCTGTGATCGGAGACCTACCCCGGAGGTAACCATGCTGAGAGTCACTGAAAATATTATTTCCTTCGAGAAATTCTAAAAGCCTAGTTAACATTGCTTTCTCAAATATTTTTGAAAAACATGGTAGAAGACTTATAGGTCTATAATTTTCAACAGCACACTTATCTCCCTTTTTAAAAATTGGTTTTATAATAGAAATTTTCAATTGATGCGGAAAAATTCCATATACAAAGGAGTTATTAATTATATAAGACAGAATACATTTCAATTCTTCACTACAAGACTTTACCAGCCTCAAAGGAATTTCATCATAACCACTACAATTTTTATTCTTGAATTTCCTAACAATCTCTGTGATTTCCTCAGGAGTTACAGGTTTTATAATAAACATCTCCTGTATATTGGGTGAAACATCTATGAAAGGAATATTAGGGATTTTGTCTATCAATTGAGGAACAAGCTTTTTAAAAAATTCCGAAAATTTAGAGGACACTTCAGATGGTGATCCCTGTACACCACAATTGTGATTGTGAGTTTTCCCAGTAAGTTCACCCACCAGTGACCACATCGTTTTTGATTTATTATCTGAAGTTTCCACCTTCTTCTGAATGTAAGAGATTTTAGATTTCATGAGTAAAGCTTCATAGTGTTTTTTTTCTAATTTGTAAAAATCATCATAGCATTTATGTTTGTTTCTCATCAATAATGAACAGTCTAATTTATTTTTAGATTCTTGAATTTCTACAGTGTTATACATCTCATTGCAGGATGACTTTTTTAGATGAACCAATCTCAAAGGAAAATCCTCATTGAAAATCAGTTTGAAAATTCTCATGAACGCATCCCACTGAGCACTGATATCATGCTCACTGATCTGATAAACATTCCCCCAGTCCTGCTCCCCCAGATCGCCCTTGAAGTCAGCGATGGACTCAGAGGTGAAAAACCTTTTATAAGAAGGTATGTTAGGGTGAACTTCATTTAAGTTCAACGTAATCTTCTGACCAAAGTGATCCGACAGAGCAGTCCGAAGAACCTGAGTCGTGAACTCTGAACAATGGAAATTTGTAAAGATATTGTCTAAACAACTAGTTGTATTATAAGTTACCCTTGTGGTTCAAATATAGTTTGAGAAAGCTCAAACGAGCTCATGAGGGACAGGAAGTCAATTTTCTCACTAACATCACTGGATGGAGACAGGTCAATATTAAAATCACCAGCTATTATGATTTTTCCACTCACTCCTATAGAAGATAGAATCATCTCAAGTTTTTCCAACAGAATATCAAATCTTCCACTGCCTGGTCTATATACAGATATGATGACCAACTTTGTTTTATCCAGGAAGCACTCCACCGCAGAACACTCGAAATGACCAACAACAGATAAATTGCTCAGATCTTTTCTTTCCTTGATGTACTTTGTTCTCCTTGTATAGATTGCTGAACCACCATGTTTACCCTTCTCTCGACAGACCGATGATACCAATTCAAAATTATCTATGAAATTATCCAGTTCATCATATGTTTTCCAATGTTCTGTTAAGCATAATATAACACAATCATTATGAAAGGTACATTATGGTGGATTATACTGATTTTATTATTGGAAGTTTTTATCTGGTTCACCTTATTTATAAAAAATCAGAGGAGCTTTTATTCTTTTCATATGCATAAAAATTGAATCTTTTGATTCTGACGAGGGCCATTCAGAAACTAACCTCCGATTGGTCACAGTGCGGGTAGTGGGGGGGAGTAGCGCGCCATCTGTGCATTCACGCGCTCAGCAGGTCAGTCGGCATCAAGCCGTAGTCGAGTGAACATCGTACCTGCGCTAGTTTAGTTTTTGTGGCAGTTTGAAATGTGTGCTGCAACAGAAAATCCCGCCAAATGTGAGGTGTGTGCTGTTATAAAGTTTTTTACAGCCAAAGGATACTCTGCAGCAGCTATTCATCGTGAGCTTTGTGCCGTGTACGGACCAAAATTTATGAGTGAAGGAGTTGTCCGTGAATGGGTACGTTTATTTGAAAGTGGACGAGAAAACGTTCATGATGAAGAGAGGAGTGGTAGACCATCATTGGTGACTGACGAACTCGTTCAGACAGTTGATGCAAAAGTTCGTGAAAATCGACATTTCACAATGGCGGAGTTGTCTACGAAGAGCTCAAAGATGCGATCACAGGCTGGCTCAAGACACAAGCTGGTGATTTTTATGCAGAAGGAATTTCAAAGCTTGTGAAGAGATACGATAAGTGCCTCAATCGTAATAGAGACTATGTCGAAAAATAGTGCAAAGATGTAGTTGTAAGATGTATATATTAAAATATTTTCACTTAACTTGGTGTACTTTTTTCAATTAACCGGAGGTTAGTTTCTGAACGTTCTGAACGTTGCCCGACAACAAACAAGGATGGTTGTACAGGATGTTCGCGTTTACTGAGGAGTGATTTGCGGAGGCGACCATCACCTTGTTAGGGCTGAAATACTCCCCTTCGGAGAAATGAAGAGGAAACTATCACCACCAGAAGAAGATGAAGAAGAAATCACGGAGACCAGATATAACCTGAACAGCTTTGAACATGCAAGTGTTAAGCAGCTTTACCGAACTAGATTGAATGAAAAACTCACGCAGAGAACTCATTTTGAAACTACGGAGCTTCACTATAGCTTTATAAAAGAGAACTTGAAGGAGGCTGCGTTGGAGGCATTAGAAAAACGAGAGATAAACAAAAGGAGAAACCCATATTGGTGGGATGAAGAAGTTGAAGAAGTCATCAAAGTCAAAAAGGATAAATACAACAAGTACCTTAGTAAAAAACAGAACAGAGTAAAATAGTATATAGGGAGGCTCAGAAAGAAGTACACAGGTTGATACGAGAAAAGAAAAACAAAAGCTGGGAAAAGACCTGTTTAAGAATCAACTCATACATTGGAGGCACAAGGAGTACAGAAAGCTGGAAAACCCTAAGATCCCTTCGCAAGGATAACAAGAAAGATATTATTTCACCGATATCTCTACAAAAGTGGGATGAATACTTCAACAAACTCTTGACGGAGGATAGGATGGAGTATGAACCACGAATTGAAGATGAGCACATAAGAACTACTGGATCACCCATCAGAGTCTATAAAGATCAAATAGAGAGGTTATGCCTTAGATTAAAAAATTGAAAATCGCAAGGCCCAGGCAACATTCCCTCAGAACTGCTCAAATACGGCTCAAACAAGTTATTCGAACATTTTACGGAACTTTTTCAGGAATGTCTTAACGGAGCAAGCATCCCAGAGGAATGGAGGACAACAATCCATAAAAAGGGAAGTAAGGAGGTCTGTGTCAACTTTCGAAGTATCGCCGTACTCAGCACCATCTCGAGAGTATACGGTAGATTACTTTCGGAGAGAATTGAAGCGGAGTTCTATGATATGGAAGCCGAGGAACAAGCAGACTTTAGAGCGGGTAGGTCAACCATTGATCATCTATTCACCCTAACTCAAGTAATAGAAAAAAAGAGGGCGATGAACCAGGAGGTACACCTTCTTTACGTAGACCTCAAAAAAGCGTATGATAGTGTACCTCAGCAAAAACTTTGGGAATCTTTGGAAAAAACCAATATCAGTATAACCCTCATTAAGGCCATCCAAGAAACATATAAAAAAAACAGTTGTCGAATAAAAAGAGGTCAAAAAGTGTCGAAGGGATTCAGAGTGAACAAGGGGTTGAAACAGGGTTGTTGCCTTTCTCCTGTCCTTTTCAAAATATACTAGGAACAAGCTCTCAAAACATGGAAGAATAAATGTCGCGGTATGGGCAATCCACTGAACGAATCTATCCTCTTCACGCTGTGTTTCGCCGATGATCAGGTGGTTTTGGCCCAAGTCTATGAAGACCTACTGTACATGACCCGAAAGCTCATAGAAGAATACCAGAAATGGGGTATTGAGGTGAATATCAGTAAGACAAAGTATATGTGTATGGGCGGTGAGCAATGGGATTTGATACTAGAAGAACAACAGGTTATCCAAAAATGTAGGGAATATAAATATCTTGGAATACGGATAAAAGGTGACGGAAGCATGGATGAAGAAATAAAACACCGTAATAACTTGGGCAGAAGAGCAATCAGACAATTGAACGCTATACTGTGGGATAAAACCATTTCCAGAGAGAACAAGCACACAGTGAATGAATCCATTATTAAGAGCATAATAACTTATGGAAGTGAAGTATGGCAGCTGAAACAGAGATACTCAAGGTCGCTCGAGGCTACGGAAATGGATTATTGGAGGAGAGCGGCTGGAAAATCACGGTTGGACAGAGTGAGGAATGAGAGTATCCTGGATATCATGAAGGTAGATCATAGGGTGACGGACGACATCTAGGAGAAACAACTGAGGTTGTTCGGGCACGTGCAGAGAATGGGCGACTAGAGAAGTCCGAAACAGGTGCTGCATTGGATGCCTCATGGAAGGAGAAGAAGAGGGAGACCTAGATTGAGCTGGAGAGAGGAAATAACAGGCGATATGAGAACGAGGGGAATGGAAGGAACCTTATGGGAGGACCGAGACAGATGGAGGCTGGAAATCAGAAGACGTCAAAGATCGTTGTAAACTGATTTGGATAGGGGGATTTGGGACCCGTTGGCTTTAAATGCATTTTTCTTTTAAACGATTGCTCCTAGCAACTTCGATAAGGTATAGGTTTTGGAGCTAAAAAATTGAAATTCTCATTCTGTTTACTTAAAAAAGATGAGAGAATCGATTTTTAGGCCCAAAACGGTGTACAGGGTAGCACAAAGAAGTTGCAACGGTTTACATGGGTTGAAATAGTTGCCGGTGGCGCCCTCTAGAAAATTCAACTAAATCGACAACAAATTTGAATATATTGTCCCAAAACATCCTTGTATACGAAATTTCATGAAGGGATTCCGAAGCAGTCAAAAGATATTATAGAAAACGCGAATTATTTTTCCAACTTTAACAATCTGTATCTCGAAAACGAAGCATTTTTCGGATCCATGTTTATAGGAACTTTTTTGCTTAGAGTGATGTGATCTATCACCCTTTTCAGTTTGTCGAAAACAAATCCCCTGTATATTCCTCTCCTTCAAGGAGTTCTGATTTATTCATTTATAGAATCAATGTTGAATGTGTTGAATGGTAGTCTTGACAAAGTTACAACATCTAAGGGAAGTTCCATTTTTAAACTAATCATCAGGATATCATTTCAATGATGAATACTATATTTTTCATCGCAAATCACTTAGTTTAATACTCAAGACTGATTAGATCATAGACAAAATTTTGATTTCTTCTAATGCGTACAGAGTATGCTCAAAATTTTACTTCACAATAGTATTAAAATAGATAACTGTACATTAGGTTTAGATAGGTTAAGTTTGAATAGGAACTTCTCTTAGATACCAAGCTAACGCAATTATATAAAAATTTGATACTTTCTTGGGCACTGTTTCAGATCAGGAAACATGAATTTGAGTTGATCTTTTAGTTTCCTTTGGATTTGGACAGAAAAATTTTCAGCCCACCTGGAACAATAACTGTTCGGACTACATATTCACCAATTTTGACGCACAGAGTAAGTACACGAGTGTAGTACCGTCCACTTTTTCAGATCATGATGCTCAAGTTTTGAATGTGGAACTACTAAGTCAACCAAAATCATACAGATATAGAACAATAAGACCGTTGACCTCTGACGGGTATTTCAATATGCACAAAACCCGTGAGCAGAAAAATTAGGGTTTCATTGATGACGACCCAATGGATGTCGAGAAACGTTTCGACTTCTTTCATCATATCATTGTTAACATTTTTCAGAAATTTTTTCCCTTAGAGAATGTAAGAAGTTAAAGTCATTATACTGAAAGCCGTTGGTTCACTGACGAGCTAAGAAATCTGAGGGAGAACCTACTCATGGTAGTTTCTATGTGTCGTTACCAAAAGTCACCAAACTTTGGAAATACAGAAGGGCTATAAAATTGGCAAAGTTAGTTTATTTCAGCAATAAAATTGAAACATCCAGTAACAGATAAACCTTATGAACAAACCTGTAGCTCTGCAAACCCTATCAATCCCGATTGCCTCAACGTTCATTTTGCAACCATCGCACAGAACGTATCGGGATGATTTCCTCGTTCAACGATTCCTATAAATGATACCTTTTCGAGAGAAGTCCAAGATAAAATTTGGTTTTTCAGGAAGTAGGCCATAACTCCCTAAGAGACATAGTCCCTAACACGAAGAACAGTAACTCGAAGGATTATTATGACATGTTAATGATAATTGTGAAGAAAAACATAAACACTATCATTTCCCGGTTGACAAAACTCATTAACAAATGTCTGAACATGGTTTTGATGAGGTGGCACTGAGAATGATAGAATCATTTCTAAGCGGACGTTACCAGGTGGTCTACTCTGACGGGATGTATTCCCGATTACGACCAATGAATATGGGAGTAGCCCAAGGATCCATTCTGGGGCTAGTTTTGTTTCTGACTTTTATAAATAATCTACTGCACTATTTATCTGGGATTGAAACAACACTGTTTGTTGATGACGAGATATTGTTGATGATGGAGCTCGTGTTGAATGATTGTTTGGGCTATCACCATCATCTATTGTGGATGTAATGTTTTCTATTTGTATTGAAACAACATATTTCCAATTTGAAGACATCTTTTATCAACAAGAATTCGGAATGGCCATGGGTTCACCACTATCACCAATTTTAGCTGATTTATCTATGGAAATTTTCGAACAGAAGGAATTAGAAAAATATGTACTTAAACCCAAACTGTGGAAAAGATATGTAGATGATACTTTCATTATTTGGCAACATGGAAGAGACACTATAGATGGGTTCCTTCAATATCTAAACAATCAAGAGGAATCAATTAAATTCTCAATTGAAATCGAGAAGGACAGACAACTTCCATTCTTAGATGTACTCGTACATAAACAAAAATGGAATCCCAAGAACCATTGTGTATAAAAAGCCAACGAACTACATTTTGATTCAAACCACCAACTAAACACTAAATTGGGAGTAGCAAAATGTTTATTTGATAGAGCAATAAATATTTGTTGCACTGAAGAAGACCAAAATGAAGAAATACATAACATCTCGAATACTCTTAGAAGCAATGGCTACCCCAAAAAGATATTAGAAAAAGCTAAACGAACAAGAGAAAGTCAACCTGAACCAACAGATATAAATCAGAACATTAAAACCGTAATTCCTTATGTAAAAGGTTTGTCGGAGAAAATGAGAAGAATTGGAAATAGATACAACATAACGACTGCATTCAAAACTCAAGACACTATCAGAGCTAAACTTACAAAAGTTAAGCCTTATAATGAGACACAAAGGACAAAGAACTGCATATATGAATTACCTTGCGAGTGCGGAAGATCTTACATCGGAGAAACTAAACGCCCTCTGAATGCTGTAGATGAGAATCATCGTATAAGGTGGGATGAAGCATCAATAATATCCAAAGATGAAAAACTTGCAAGAAGAAAAATCAAAGAAGCAGCATTTATGAAAATAGCACCTGATTCCATAAGTGCTCCATCTATAGATCTGCCAGAAGTTTGGACGCCGATAGTTCGATCCAACTTAAAAAGATCATCATATCACAGATGAGTATATAACATCGTTCATTTTTCTTTCATGACTTCTGTCAATTGACTTTTTGAAAATTGTGAATTTTCAAAAGGTTTCTTACTTTTCTCCTTGATAAAGATAGAAGATGTCTATCGAAACGTCGGAAAACATTACATCCACAATAGATGATGGTAATAGCCCAAACAATCATTCAACAACACTGTTTGTGATCAAATCTTCGGACGCCAGTTCATTGTTGGAGTTTTCTCGAGGGGCGTGGCTTAGCCGTTCTGAATAGTTTACTGCAAATAGATTGGGTCTTAATGAAAATAAAACTCACAATATGGTCTTGAGTTTGAGACCCATAAATTGTGACGAATTGGAATGTACAGATGCCGTTAGGCTTCTGGGTCTTCATGTTGATGCACACATGTTCGGGAACTCACACTTTCGCTTTTAAGGAACTCTCGTCCTTCTCACAGGTGACATGCTGCTCTTGGTATATTTCTCCCTGATAGAGACTCATCTTATTATGGGGTGGCTGCTCCTATCGTAGGTATGTTTTTTGGGCTACAGAGGCGAGTTGTCAGAATGTTGAGCCGTTCAAGTTATCGCTTCTGCTATAAGAATACCTTCGAAGATATGGGTATATTAACGTTCCCATCTCTTTTTATATATGACAATTTGCTCTCTATTCTTAGGAATGAAGATAAATATCATACTCAATTTGACATTCATCAACATGGCACGAGGAAGGACTTCCTAAGACTGAGCAAGTTGCAAACAGCATGGGTATCTGTGCCGTAACTCTGTATAATAAACTTCCTGGTGGGTGTAAGAAACTGTCAATATAGGGTTAGCAAAATATGTTTTTCATTCGATTTTATATGATTTTAATAATTGTCCTCAAAGTGTGACGTGTGAAAACAATGTAATTTTTTAGATCACAAATAAACTCTCTCGCTATCACAGATACGTATTCGATTAACATTGGTCGCACTTATTAATCAGTGTCAGTTGAATTGATGGAAATTTTTCTTTACGGTGAAATAATGTAAATTGTCAAAATTCAGAAAAGTACTGACGTAGGTGTTTAGGAGAAAGGAATTTAAGGTTCGAACAAAACATAGGGAAGTTATTTCAATTTTAGATATAGGTTTGGTCATTATTGTGGCTTCTGTATTTGTATCACATAGTTCCAGAGTACGGGTAAAAGCTCTTGTTCGCCTGAAAAGAGTGTTTATAGATTTGATTTAGTTTGAATAATTACTCGCAAGCAGCTCAATAGGATTGCCAACGCCATCTGACATCACGTCAGTACTTTCTGAACATTTTGACATTGTATTGAATAGGCTTATTCATAAGGCATTCGACAGATCTCGATCAAATGGGATTATTTGACTTCCTGATGAAAGAGATGAGCAAGACTTTTCATATTTCCGATACATATTTGTTATCCAAAAATCTCCGTCAAATTCCTTATTGGGCCAAATCCGACCAATTGTTCGTCGAAATTTGTTTTCCTCAATCTTTCGGATCGTGATGTGATCTGAAAGATATTTGAATGAGGTTGAATTAAATTTGGTTGAATTCGATACTCCAGAAATTTTTTTTAAAATTTGCAAAAATATTTTTTGTCATACTTCATAGCTTATAAGATATGCGTAGGGATTGACTAAAAATTCAAGCATGTATGGAAGTTCTTGTTCCATATTGTTAAAGTTCGCCATTGTAAATCGAAGCCGCTTTAAGATATGAAGGTTTTTGCGCGCATGTTTCCTCTACTTCAGGAGTCACAGAATAATCGATAGATATTTTTGAATCTATTGGAGTTTGTGATGTTTTGTCAAGTCAGCCCAAAAATCATTCTCTCGTAAAGATTCATGTTCTGCTATGTTTATAGGACATAATTCATCCTCCCTAGGTCCTTGTAGAGTTTTATTATAATATTCGATTCCAAGGAATCATCGATTTTTTGCGATTTGGAGTAGAGTATACAGGGTGAGTCTTTGACCACAGCGTTAAGTGTGAAGGTTCTTGAGATCAAGAGAAAGTTCAGCTCCGTTAAAAAGTAAAATGCATTTTAAGGTTTCAAATTGGTCAAAAACCCTCAGTTTAGTTTGAATGAGAACTACCTTCCACACCATACACAATCGAATCGGAATTAATGAAAAACATTATTTTCCTTCTTAGAAATGATTCACTCACTCAAGTTTCATCAGATTAGGTCCATATTTAGGGGCCGATACAAAATAATAATTTTTTCTGGTAAAAAAATTCAACACCATAAATATAAATATCTGATGTTCTAACATAATTTCTTTCTACTATAAGATTATAAGCCATTCCTTTAGTGATAAATTCTTAAAAATCTCAGAATTAAAATATATTATCCTTAAACAGTTGTAATTATCTCCTAAGATTCAAACGATGAAAGCCATCACTTCTATTAAAACACTTCCAAGGCGAGAGGTTGTCGGCTTTCTTTTTTTCTCCAGTCAAACCCAAAAAAACTTATCTATGCTTTTAAATTTGAATATTACTCTGGGTTTGATATTAAACAAGGTGCTAAATATTATCAATAATGAATACAGCAAATGACTTCTTAGAATGTGAGCCAAAAATTATTCAGTGGTTAATTTCGTCTATAGTGTTCAGTGGTGAAACCATATACTGAAAAGATTTCCCCGTAGCGAAAGTTGAGTATGTCCGGCCGGCCGGCCGGCCGTATCCTCTCTAACATCCAAATGAGATGAGCTAGAGTTTTCATATTTTCAGAATAGGTTGATTGTCCAATTATCTTGGTCAAGTTCGTTATTGGGCAAAATCCGTCGGATGGTTCAGTAGTTGTGAGCATCTGAAATTCTGTTTCCTCAATAACTACTAGAATATCCATCCGATCAAGTTGATACTTGAAATATTGTTGGGGAAAGCTCCAACAAAATGGCTCACAGAATTTCGCATAAATCGTCGTGCTAGAAAATTTTAAAATATTCCAAAAAAAAAATCATAAGAAATTTTTCAGATTTCAATAAAAATTCGTGAATATATTGAGGTGATCGATATCTTACTTATCCTCAAATTTCATTGTCGTAGCTCTTTCCCTTCTAAAGATATGATCATTTTTATCATTTACTCAAGAGAAAAGAGAAATGACATACGTTCCGATGATTTTCTTTGAACGATGGCTTTCACAGATCGATATTCGATTGACAAATGCCGAGCTCATTAATCAGTGTCAGTTGGCATAATATTAATCAAAATTTTTCATATCAGAAAATCATAGAGATAGAATTAAATCTCGGTGGCTGAAATAATATACGTTGTCAAAATTCAGAAAAGCACTGACGTAAGTTTTTAGGGGAAGGGAATTATAGCTTCGAACAAATCTTGGGAAAATTATGAGTAGTTATTTTTAATTTGAGATATAGATTTGTTCATTCATTAGTCGTTCATATTTGCATCACATTGTCCCATAGTGCGGGAAAAGAGTATTGTTCACCTGATTAGAGTGCCTATAGATTTGTTATGGTTTGAATATTTACTCGTAAGTAGCTCATCAAGAGCGCCGAAGCAATCTGACCTCACGTAAGTGCTTTCTAATTTTTTTTATACAATTCAATCAATCTGTAGAGTCGTCGTGAGAAAATCAGGGAAGAAGGAATAAATATGTTGATGCCAATATATGCATGACTGTTACAGAAACCTTCTACAAGAGACCATTTCAATTGATGTTGAAAAATGGTCTAGGAAAGATCTTCTTTTGACTTCAAGAATCTATAGTTAAAACTAACGCAGTGTTCAAAGACTTACACTGTATAAGGTATTCCAAAGGACAATATTTTTGGTGGAGTTGATATACCTATTTTTGGTTGGTTTTTATGATAAAGTATTATGAGCTTCGAATAATACGGATGGAAAACTATGGTTTGTGAGTGATTATTTTCAATTGTAGAAGTTCATCCATACAGATATCCGGAAGTATTCGTGGACAGTTCTGCAGGAAGTTATAGAAGTAGAAATAGAAATTCTTGGTAGGTATGCACTTGTCGCCAAGTGTATCTGTTGCAGCCTTTCTGGCTTTAAATATTTCAAAATGTCCGAGCTCAGTCTGGGGAGTGGGAGTAGATTCCAAAAAATTGAGTTTCCAGAATAGAAGCAACCCAAATCCAGATAGGCAAATCACAATTCTAAATTATATACAAGCGTTTAATTACAATATTTAGATTTATTCTAGCACCAAATATTTGATAATTGAACAAGAAAAAGGTAAAAATTTCGATATTGGAGACAATTTTAATAATAATGAACTTCCCTGTATATTTTCTCGACGCGACGTTGGAAATGTCGGCGAAACTTCCTAAAAAATGTGTACACCCTGTGTACAGTCGATGATGGATAGGATGGCTGGTGAAAAACTCTCTCCCTGTAGATAGTCTGAAGGTGGTGAACATTAATATCAGGGTGGTTGTGATGCTGGAGGCAGTCTCTAGTGGGGTATCTCAATTACTACTGCTGGTAAAGTATTGTAGTCAATGGTTCACGATGTTCGAAAATCCTATTCTTCCATAATTCATTCCAAGGAATCCAAAAGTTTCGTTAGGCTTAAGGGAGTCTATAAGAATTTATCTCCCAGAAAAATTTATCTGCCAGGAAAAATTATCTTCCAGAAAAATTATCCTACAGAAAAAACTGTGAAAGACAATACAAATCAAAGACTGTCAAGGTTATCGTGACTTATAAAAAAAATTGTTACCAAAAATTTATAAACACTTGTAGGCATTTGACGAAAATCTCAATGAATAGAAAGTATTGAATATTATTTCAATCAATTAAGCAAAAAGAAAATCTATATGCAGTCATACGTGAATTCATCCAGAAACAGAAAGATTTCACATAAATTTTCCTGAAATAAATGGTGCAGAATAAATAATATTTCCACATGCAAAGAATTAGAAATCTAAGATGAACCGAATAATCGGCAGATGCTTTGAATTATATATGTAAATTTATTTACCACTGAAATAAGAAAAATGTTATCTTCGAAAACGTATTTAAAAAAATAATGCATAAGCAATCAATCAAAATACAGCCAAGAGAATAAAGTTACTTACCCCTTTATGAGGGTTTTCCAAACACGATAAACTGATTATTTTATTTAACAACAGCGAAATAACTGAAAATCGAGAATATTTCAAGACAGAATTATTTCAACCATTTGCACTGGTCGAAGGTAGACAAAGGAAAAAGGAAAACGTAGGTACATTCAGTTAACCGATGCGCTTATCAATATCGCACATATGTATTCGCCGGACAAGTTTTATTCAATTGCTCTTCGCAGATAGAAGGAATATATGTATATACAGGGGCAAAATAACTTGAGGAACATTAATTTCTCTTCTCAGACGGAAAGAATATATGTACAGGGGCACAATTAACATGTAGCACGCTACACTGTTTAGTACTGTAGAGGTAACTAGAAAACAATGTTAGAGAAGAAAAAATAAAAGATGATTAACCAATGGGTTTTCCAATAGGGACTTGACAACTTTGAATCTAAATAAATCACAAACTATTTGAGATATTTCAAAAACTTTATTATTAGCTTTCAAGTACAAACATAACATTTATGGATGGAACTCGACTTCGTTGATATGGCTACCAAGGACCGTTTGCCGCGGTCAATTCTCTGGACCCAATTTTCGATGACTTAGCCACACATTTCAGCCGAAACGGTCGCTATTTTGCATTCAATGTTGTCTCTGAGCTCTTGCAGTGTTGTTGGCCTGAGACCAGTGACTTGACGTAGCCCCAAAGAAAATAGTCCAGAGGCGTCAAATCGCACGAACGAGGCGGCCAATCCACGGGGACGTTTCTCTAAATTACAACCTCACCAAATGTCTGCTTCAATAAACCGATTGTTACGTGTGATGTGTGGCTAGTGGACCATCCTGTTGAAACCACATGTTGGCCATGTCCATACCTGGCAATTGGGGCCAAAAAAAATCGTTATCATGGCGCAGTAGTGATCGGTCCAATGATTCCGCCGGCGTGAAGACCGCACCGAACCGTGATTTTTTGGGGATGCAATTGAGTCTCGTGAATCACGTGTGGATTACCGCCCGTCCAATAATGCATATTTTGCTTATTGCTATAGAGCCGAAAATGAGCTTCATGGCTGAAGATGATTTTTCGATGAAAACCATGATGGTGGCGCAGCTTTTCCAGAGGAGAATCGGAGAACGTACGTCGCTTCATGGTCCAACGGCTTCAATTCCTGAGTCAGCTTGATCTTGTATGGGTGAAAACCTAGATCCTCATGCAAAATTTGCCATAGGGTGGTCTGACGGATGCTCAGTTCTTGGAAACGCCGTGGAATTGACTGATTTGGGTCGTCGGCTACGGAGGCCCGAACAGTTGCGATGTTTTCGTTACTGCGACCGGTCGTTTGTCTCACTGGTACGACAACATATAACAGCGAATATGTAGACTCAAATTTTTGCACCAAACTTTTGATTGCCTGTCTACTAGGGCGCGAATTACGACCAAAATTGAAGTTTAAGCTATTAAATTTGTGGTCACCGACTCCGAATTTCCGTAGTAAATTTTTACTTAACTTAACTTACAAACGTTGTTCGTTCGTCTATATCACATGAAAATGTTCACTTTACTGAATGAATTGACGTTGACAGTTCGATAATTGGTCTAAGGGTGCATTCACAATTTATATTCAAAGTTGTCAAGTCCTCATTGGAAAACCGGAAATAACAAAGGGGGTGCAAACGACCAATTTATGGCCTCATCCCTAGAATCTTCGGTTTTGGAGTAATACCAAAGTATTGCCACAGAGGAGATATAAGCAACCTTTGCGATACGACCATAATCGAAGTGAATATTAATGTAGAAGTTGATCATTCCAAATATTTAAATTTAATGAAAAAAAGGATTCTTGAGCATTTCCGCAGAAAGTGATTTTCAATTAGAGAAATAGCTTTTTTCATTCACTGTGATTTTAGTATCACTCTGTTCCAGAGTACGGAAAATGACCTAAGGGCAAGCGTCAGTGCTATTCTAAATATTTTGTTACGTTTTGTCCAACTGTCCTAATTGATCTTCAGCCTTGCTTTTGGAAAATTTGATTTTATGACTTCAATGGAATGCTGTCGTGTTCTAAAACCAAGACGCATCGACATTAATCCCACGTAACCGAGTATTACTTTCAATAAATCGCGATAGACATCGTACGTTCAGCAGGTCCAACATTAACCAACATGCTAGGCCGCATTTTTATAATATTCACAGCTATAATAATTCATGCGGTTGCATCTGAAAATAGATGCTACTACTGCTGTCACACACACGTCCGTTCATTTCTCTCTCCGAACCTTCTGATAGAAAGCCGCCATTACAGATATGGGGGCATTTAACGTCTAGAAGAATTAACGCGATCCATTAGAACAAGACTCGATTCGTCGAGGTATGAAGTTTTAATCTGTCTGTATGTGCGTACCGCATTTCGATCAACTGGTCCGAGCGGTTTTTCAGTCACTCCGATTCTGAACCTGTAATTGCCTCTATTGCGTATATAAAGTTGTTTAATAAAGTAGGAAAAAAGGTATTCTTCATTAATGAATTTCCATAATCTTGGCTGAATCTACGATATCATTAGGAGTTGTGGATTAATTGTTGGCGATGATGTGGAATGAGCTTTGGTAATTGGTTTGGCTGATACTTCCAACTAGCAAATGTCTTATTTGGTTGTTCGTATTTCCGAGAATGATCTACATCCCCCCAAAGAAGTACAATGTAGGAACGCACTGACGTAGGGTCAGGAGCTTTCGCGCTTGTTATAAAATCTTTCTCCTGACTTTGAAACAATGCGATTACTGATACAACAGCCACAAGGAATATTTATTTATTTAACTAAGAGATTAATTGGAGGGATATTCTTGAATATGGGATTCTGACACTTGCCTCAATTTTTATATTCTGAGGCTTGGTGTATGTGAAAGAAAGTGAGAATAGTTTGCTCAAATTGTCTAGTTTTCATGACTATAGTACTTGAAATAAAGAAATGCTGGCATTTCCAAAACATAAACAGCAAAATATGAACTATCTTCAACATACCAGTCTATCAAATTATATAATCATTTTCCTTGTCACATTAAATCCACAAATTCGAGTAGATTTAAGAAATTAGATAAGGAATTGATATTCTATGAGTCTTTTTCTCTATTTCAGTGTCGTATTGAGTTCATTAGAGTACTAAAAACAATGCTGTAATGAACTCATTACAGCATTATTCTTAGATTTATTTAGTTTATATTTTTCGTTTTGTGTTTGACAACACTAACATCCCATCCTTTCGAATGTCAACACGCGTCCATTGCATGTCAAATGTCAATATTAAACCATGCAGATAGTGAAAAAATTTTTGAGAGGAAAAATCTTAGTTTCATTGAGACAAATGGTATTAGAGATATGCTTATCTCAAATTTTGAATCAACCTGTATGTTGAATATCAGAAAATTCTTTAAGGTCTGATCTATTGGTTAGGTAGTTACATTTATGTATGAACAAATTTTTTAGGAATGCACATAGTACAATTAATTCTACTGGATAGCTAGTGAGATGGAATTTATATCCTGATACCAAGAATGATTAGTGCTCTTAGAAAATTATCATGTATAGATTATACATTTCTGCGAATACTTAATGAGTAATGAGAAATAAATATAATTGTTAATAACGTATCAAGTATCCTTAGATGGTGAATGTTTCATTCTGTATGTGTGTTTTAAACATTTTGACACATATTAATTCTTTTACCTAATTGGAGAAACACTTCAAAAGTGCGCATGTTAATTGGGTGGGGACTGGTAGAAATTAAACATTGAACAAGAATGGTATATTAGAATAAGTGTACAACAAAATCAGATAAGTCATTCAATTTTTCAATTGTGCAATTATTGAATATTTTCACAGATATAGCACAATTTGAACCAATATTCAAGGTTGATATGCCTGGTATGTTGTGCTGTGTGGTATGGTTATCGTGCGTTGGTACTTACTTGGGCAATAATATTAGTTTCCTCTGTTACAATTGCGATTTCCGGGACTTTATTTATTCTTAAAGTAGAAAATATATTCATATCTTCAGATATTTTGTTTAATTGTGTTGAGAAAGTTTTTGAAATATTGAGTTTTTTTGAAAGAGACGCATCAACAACTTCAGCAACTGCTGAACTCTTCCATTCTCCATGCCTCTTTAATGCCATCAAATCCTCTACGCTATTTGCTAAATGAAAAGCTGAGCTTCTACGGAAGCAATGGCCGGAATGCAGATCTGGATTTGGCAATTTCAGGAATCCTGCAATTTTTTGTGGTATTCCACGTATTTTATTTATACCAATAGGTTGCACACTACATTTTCCTGCTCTAAGATTGATATATATATATATATATATGAATGAATATATTTTCTTGGGATTGCGGTCACTAGTTCATTGAAACACGGTTTTCTATTAACCAAGCTTTCGGAACTTTATTGGTTCCTTCTTCAGGGCTAAAATACATACATTGTTTAATGGTACAGACATTGTGTAAAAACTTACAGATAGAATTAGTGTTTACAAAGGTTCATCTTCACAATTTTGAATAAATTCATTGGCATTTGTCAAAATTTGATCTTTGATATCTGGATGTAAAATATTATTATTATTGTGATCATTCCACATAGAATTTGATTTGTTCAAAGATATTATTGTTGTTTTTTTAACTTAGTAATTTATTGAAAAAGATTCAATGAAAATAGGAAAATGTGAAAAGGTAAAATTTGATTTATGGTAGATTTGACTGTAATTTTATAGTTAATAGAATATGGGAGTAAATAACACTTAAATTTTCTATATCTTTCCTTTTGTTCATTGAATTATTTTCTAGATAAATTTCAACCATCTCTAAGAAATTTCTTTTGTGACTGTTTTTTTCGTTATTAAGAATTTTGATGTTATTAAAATCAATATCATGTGAAGTTGTTGAAAAAATGTTCCGAGAGAGCGCATGATTTTTTATTTAATCTACAGTCACTTTTATGTCTATTTATTCTTTCTTGTAAAACGGTTGAAGTTTGACCTATATAATTTAGATTACAACTTGAGCAATTTATTTTATATATCACATCCGATTTTTTTGTTATAGAATCTCGATCTTTTAGTTTTGAAAAATTTTATTAATGCTGATAACATTTTTGTCAGAAATTCTAATAGAGAAAATTGTTGGAAAAAATCTTTTAATTTTGGTGTTATTTCAGGGAAATAACAATATTAAATGTATTTTAGCCCTGAAGAAGGAACCAATAAAGTTCCGAAAGCTTGGTTAATAGAAAACCGTGTTTCAATGAACTAGTGACCGCAATCCCAAGAAAATATATTCATTCATTTAATAAAACGGTCAAGAAAAATAGATTGAAATATATATATATATATATATATATATTCTTTTGAACTTTGGGCTGAAAATATTTAGTTAGCAAACAATAAAGCATATAGATCAGGGGTTAGTGACGGGGTGTCATACAGTTCGGCGTATGACATAAAAGCCTAGGGAAAAAAACCCCAGTAAAAAAAAACCCTGGCTCCCCGTCTAAGTGTGAAAATACCAAAAAAAAGCTGAAATATATTTCAAGGACTTCTTTCTTCAAGGTGATCTTCTATTGATGCAGGAAGAGACTTCTTCAAGGTGCTCACATTGAATCTGGAAATAAAAAGACAAAAGCAGAAAAAAGAACTGAATAACAAAAATACGTATCATATTCGTTTGAAATTTATAACCCATTCCAAGAAAGAGTTGGAAACATCATGAATAGCCCTAAAACCATCTTGAAATTTATATATGGGACAACTATTGATGAGATGAGGTATTGTTTCTTCTGCTTCTCCACATTCACAACTTGCGCTAGGAACTGAGTTCCATTTAAATAGCATGCCATTGGTACGACCATGACCTGTTCTCAACCGATTAAGAACTGTCCAAATTTGTCTTGGGAGATCAAAACCAGGAACTTTTTCAGAAGGATCAGAAACGAGATACTTATTGAACATTTTGTAATAATAATAATAATAATAATAATAATAATAATAATAATAATCTAAGATTGATAAAAAATCTATCATGATGTGTATGTGATGGTCTCAATTCATAATATATTCTAATAAGATTCAACCAGAACGGGTCTGAAATGATGAATTGTCTGGGACTATAAGTTTTGATATTCGGGGTGGTGATTAAGATACATCCTTCTATTCAATGTCTTTAGTTCTCATATACCAGAGCTCTACCCTTCTGCATGCCCCAGCGTATCCCAATATCAATACTACCTGAAAGTAGTAATATTATGCTTACATGGTTGAAAAGGAATATATTGTTACCTTCATATCTAAATGAGTCTCATTTAATGCCTCAAGAATTTGTCGATTCGTCCAAAATCGAGAACTTTTGATTGTTTCGGTTTATATTCTTTCGAATAAGTTTTCAATAAACATTGTAATTTTGCAAATTCTGAAATATCCATGCTCTGTCTAATGTAAAGCACACTGCGTAACATCGAATAAGTTCTCCATAACGTAGAACATTTATATATCTTACTCAAATGATCAAAATACTTATCCGAACATTTTAGGAAATTATAATGACCGAATTCTTTTGAGACCACTTCATAAGTTTTTCGTATTCTCTTTCATACAAGGATTTGGATTTTTGTGGTATGAGTTTATTTGCAACATTAATGGTAACTTCTCTCAATTCTGGTGGTGTTAAATTCATTTCTTCGGACATACTCAATTCACGAATTGAATTATTTTAAAATTTGAGCGCACTATTCAAATTCTATGATCTTTCAATTTTCGTATCAGTCACGCCAACTGCGCAAATGAAATACAAAATGCACTAGGAGGTATAATCTGAATTTTTCATTGAATTCCAATAAATTTCTCAGAATTCTTGACTGTAATAGAGAAAATATCGTCTAATACTCGTTGCAGAAGGCAATTCCAAAACACATGCGCATTCCTGTTGGAATACGTGCCCATTCTGTAACTTGTTTTAGAATATACTATTATAGCGTTAGAGAGTATTTTATTGATAAGCTGTAAATTGCAATTTTTTTTTCTCGGCTTGTCCTATACATAATTTGTAATGTCTAAGAGGATGAATGAAGTTATTATTATTATGCTGAAATGTAATCAAGAAATCAGACGCTGATAACTTTTCGACGGATTTGGCCCAATAACGAACGAGACCAAGATTTTGACCATTAACCCATTCTAAACTATGAAAACTGATCGACTTTGAAAAAAAGAGAGTGCACGGCCGTTTGATCATGCTCACGGATCATTAAAATAAAAGTTGAACCCAATTGATTTAGGCTCGATATTCAAAAACAACTGAGATTTGGATGAAATGATATCATCTAATGAAAATGAACGACAATTCGGAAGAACTATCGCTGCAATGGTAAGTATTAGCCACAATTGACGTATGATATCCCAGAGAATTAAGATACCAAGTGCAACTGTGGACCGGTTTTGAGGTGACCACCACTCAACAGCACAGTGTGGCACTGATGATCCTGAAGGAGACTGCCAGTTTCAACGAAAAATGGAAGGAACCCTCCAGAAATGTCTAGAAAAGTCCCATCTACATTTTGAAAACTGAACCAACCTCGTTTTCTCTGTAAATTCAAACGACAACACGTGACTCCCAAATTCAAATGGTCATCGAATGCGTAAACATTCATCAAAGGACCACTAGCGAGATGAGGGAGTTCGTTCGCTCTTATTTATCTACTACTTTGATGAACTAAAGATAGCAAGCAAAATGAAAATCCTATATCTCTGCAAATATATAATTTAAAAATAAATTTAGAAAGCACTGACGTGAGGTCAGATTGCTTTGACGCTCTTGTTGAGCTACTTGCGAGTAAATGTTCAAACCATAACAAATCTATAAGCACTCTGATCACGTGAACAATAGTCTTTTCCCGTACTATGGGACAATGGGATGCAAATAGGAATGCCTAATGAATGAACAAACCTATATCTCAAATTAAAATTAACTACTCATAATTTTCCCCAAGATTTGTTAGAAGCTATAATACCCTTTTCCTAAAAACTTATGTCAGTGCTTTTCTGAATTTTGACAACGTATATTATTTGTCAATCGAATGTCGATCTGTGATGGCCATCGTTCAAAGAAAATCATCGGGGCGTATGTCATTTCTCTTGAGTGAATTAAAAAAATGATCATTTCTTTAGACGGAAAAGAGCTACGACAATGAAATTTGAGGATAAGTAAGATATCAATCACCTCAATATATTCACGAATATTTATTGAAATCCGAAAAATATCTTATGAGATAGTGAGGATGAAAAATTTTTTTTTTGGAAATTTTTAATTTTTTAAAAATTTTCTAGCGTGACGATTTCTGCGAAATTCTGCGAGCTGTTTTGCTGCAGCTTCCCCCAACAATATTTCAAGTATCAATTTGATCGGATGGATATTCTAGTAGTTATTGAGGAAACAAAATTTCAGATGCTCATAACTACTGAACCATCCGACGGATTTCGCCCAATAACGAACTTGACCGAGATATTTGGACAATTAACCTATTCTGAAAATATGAAAACTCTAGCTGATTCCTTTTGGATGCTAGAGAGGATACGGCCGGCCGGCCGGACAGACTCAACTTTCGGCACGAATTCTTCATCAGGGAGTCGAACCCAATCGATTGAGACCATTTTCGGCTCGATATTCCAAAATTACAGACATTCGGGCAAAATGATAGGCACTCTGTTCTGTACAAGAGCGCCAAAAATACGATTCATGAACATTATTGTGTTTATTGGGAATGATGTTATTCCAGAGCGTACTATATATAACAAAGCGAGCCATTGGCGAGAAATTTTTGATGATATAACTCTTGTGGAGTTATTATTTGGGCAATAACCACCATCTGCCTATCTTGCTATCAACGTTCCGACAGACATCTTCTGTAGTTTTAAAGTCGATAAATTAGTTTCTGTAAAAGCAGCCAATCTTGAAAATTTTCCAAGTTTCATCATTGTGTCAAAGTGATAGAAAACCGAAAACTAGACAAAATTGGTAATTATCTGTGGCTTCTTCAAGTTTCTTTGAACTATTGGCCTTAAAACTTTTGGCAACTCAACTGATGCACTTGTGGAATCAAAAGAGATAAGTACTCATAAAAGCTGTATACTCTTTCATCTTGAAAGTTTTTTTTTTTTATTATAGGTTTGCCGCTTCGACAGCTAGGTCATTAGCGGTGTTGGTACTGTTACATGTATGACTTAGGGGACGCTTTACAATTAAATTTTCACATTGATAGATTTTATAAAAGCTAAAGTATTGAGGATATCCGTTGTGTTGATCTTAAGAGCTTCTTCCATCTTGATGTTCACATTGAAATGATTCCTTTGAGTCTGGTACATGCTGCATTCTGTTATAATGTGCCGGATGGTGATATTGGTGTTGCATGTAGTACATATTGGGGCGTTATCCTTTGCTAGGAGGTGTTGATGAGTAACAAAGCTATGCCCGATTCGAAGTCGTCTTATGGTCACTAAGTCTCTTCTATGTTGGGTGATAGGATTTAGGTTGGATATAGTTGGGTCGATGAGTGCAAGTTTGGACCTTTGATGTTGCCAAATATTTTTCCATTTTTTCTTTATAAAGGTTTTGTAGGTGTTACTCATATCGTAATTGGTGAACATATCAATTTCCTTTACTAAAGAGATTGCTTCTTTTGCTGCCTGATCAGCTTTCTCATTTCCATCTATGCCACTATGTGAAGGAACCCAAACTATTTGGCAGCTATTCTGTCTGGAGTACAAGGATGTCAATAGATCTGTTATCTTAGTCACCATAGTGTTACTCGAGTAGAGCTCTTGAATTGCTTGAATAGCACTTAATGAATCTGTACACACGACAGAGTGGGCAATGTTTTGTTCCTCAATATGTTCCAGTGCTTTCGAGATGGCTACTAGTTCTGCTGTGAATATGGAAAATTCTGTTGGAAGTCTGAATTTTTTTGTATGTGACTGTGTGAGGAAGGCGCATCCAACTCCTTCAGCTGACTTGGAGGCATCGGTGTATATTATTACTTCATCTTCATGTTTGGCCATTAATTCATTGAATTTTCCTTGAATAATGACAGGGTGTATGTTCGTTTTTCTATATAGTGTAAGTGAAGTGTTTGTATCAGCCCTTTTGTGAGACAATGGTGGTTGTGATGGTAATTTATGTTTTAGAGTTACAGGTATTCTAAAATCGGCCAGGACATGATTCACCTGGTGGTATAGAGGAGACTTAAGGTTTCTTCGATCTGAGTAGAGCTGCTGGTTTTTGTCTCTATAAATTTGGTTTTGAATAGGATTTTGTTCATCAGCCGAGCTCCTACATGTGTAAGTTAATTGGAGCATCTGTCTTCGAAGATGGAGTGGCAATCTCACCCATTTCCCTGTAGAGGCTGTCAGTGGGACTTGTGATAAAGGCTCCTGAAGCTAATCGTAGTGCTGAGTTTTGTACGACGTTGAGGCTGCTCAATACGGATGCAGAAGCCGTTGCATATATAATAGATCCATAATCCAGTTTTAATAATTGACTATTGTAATTAAAGATAAGTCGTATACCCTTCCGTGGGCTCTTGAAAGTTTCTTCTTTAGGATATTATAAATGTATCGTTTCCTTTCATCACATGATTCTCATTTAGCACGTTTGAGAACATGGACCAGTGTCAAGAAGAAGCTTTGTATCGTTTTTTCTTTAAGGGGTGTCTTAATTCCTGATTTCTGGAATCCCCATAAATACCAGCTACTTTTGATTTTCATCATCGTTTTCTGGTGTGTTATATCTTGAAAGTGGTAATGTCGTATTTATTTCAATTCAATCATTTTTTCGATGAACCTTTGCATAAAAATGACGCTTTAGGTTTGTCCCATTTGTTCATGTGTTGATCCTTTTGGTCAAGCTGATCTTCTGTTATTTATTTCGGTTCAATATATTTTCGGACAGCGAGTCTAGTTTTTTTATGTTTTTATTTCCTCATTTTATCTTGTTGGGTAGGGCATCATTTGTTGCTTTTCCATTCATTTGGATGCAGAAGCCGTTGCATATATAATAGATCCATAATCCAGTTTTGATCTTATAAGTGTCCTATAGATAGTCAGTGTTTTTTCGTCGGATCCCCAGTGGTTATTAGCTAAGACTTTCATAATATTCCGGCGCTTAGTACATTCAGTTTTTAGTTGTTTTATGTGTTCACTCCATGTTAACTTTGAATCAAATATCATTCCGAGAAATTTATGGTGGTTCACACATTGTAGTGGGATATTGTAGAACTTTAGGTGGCATGGTTTCTGATGTTTTCTCGTGAATTTCATTACCTTTGTCTTAGTTAGTGAGAATGTGAAGCCGAAATATTTGACCATTCCTCCAATTCTTTTATACTTGCTTGAAGGAGCCTTGTGGTAGTGTTTGAATTTCGACCACGACACATTATCAGGAGATCATCTGCATATATTGTAGTTTTTATAGGTGCTTTTACATGGTGAATTACGTCATTTATTGCTACCAGGAAAAGAGTTGTACTAAGAACTGATCCTTGAGGTACGCCATTTTGTAGACTGCGGAAAGAAGACCAAGTGTTTCCAATCTTAACACGAAAAAACCTGTCGCTAATGAAATTTTTTATGAAAAACAATATGTTACCATCTAAATTCCACTTCTTCAGTATTTTCAGTATTTTGTATCGCCATGTAGTATCAAATGCTTTGACAATATCGAAGAATACAGCAATAAGCACCTGATTTTCAGCGAAAGCATCTAATATTTCTGTGTGTAATTCGACGAGATTATCTAAGGTTGACCGATGTTTTCGGAAGCCACTTTGTTGATTTATAATGAGTTGGTTCTTTTCTAAGAAGTAGCATAGTCTTTATTTATTATTTTTTCCATGAGTTTGCACATTGTGTTGGTTAGTGAAATTGGGCGATAGTTTTTTGGGTCGGTGCAATTGATGCTAGACTTCTGGATGGGGATGGCTGTAGCTTCTCTCCATTTATCAGCAAAGGTATGCCTTGACCACATGTTATTGAAAAGTGTTAATAAAGTTTGTAAGGCTGATTCAGGAAAATGTTTCAGAAAAATATTGGGAATCTGGTCGGGACCAGGTGCACTATTTTTGCTGTTCGCTATTGCGTACTTGAGTTCGTCCATCGTGATTGATAGATTGATTGGATTTTGATTGTTTTCTTCTATCATTATGGGGTCAGAAGTCTCAGATTTTCGTTTATAATGAAGAAAATCAGAATTGTAATTGGAATCAGAAGATTGTTGTTCAAATTGTTCGGCTAATATTTCTACAATTTGCTGTCTGTCTGTGATAACTTTGTGTCCCCATTTTAGTGCTTTTATTTCATGTTTCTTCGTCTTCCTTTCATTGCATTGATTTTCTGCCATACCTCCTTTGTATCAGTACTCGTACTCAGATGTGATACAAAGTCTTGCCAAGATTTATTTTTACTGATCTTCAGAATTCTCTGAGTTTGGGCTCTTTGTTTTTTAAACTCTATAAGATTTTCAATAGTGTTGTGTCTCTTGAGTTTATTCAGTGCACGTTTACAAAGTTTAACGTGTTCTTTACAGTCGGAGTTCTACCATACTGCAAATTTAGGTTTCTTGGTGATTTTCCTCTTACCAACAAACCGTTCGGCGGCTTCAGTAATGATCTTAGAGAATTCTTCGACAGCCAAATTGATATTGTCGCTGAGTGAAAATGCAATCATTTTTTCATCTATGTATTTTGAGAAGGAAACCCAGTCTGCCGCATTTATTTTCCAACTTTCAGCAACATCGATATGTTCCCTGCATGTTTCGTAGGTTAACTTGATTGGAAAATGGTCGCTACCGTATAGGTCATCAAAAGTTTCCCAGTTGATGAGTGGGTAAAGGCTAGCATTCGATATTGTTAGGTCTATACCTACTTGAGAAAGTTCCCGTAGATTCGTTGAAATGAGTATAGGCTCCTGTAATAAGTATTGTGAGATCTGAATTGGTTGTGATATTCTCAATAACTTTGCCTCTCTTATTTAGGAATAATGATCCCCATATTGGATTATGGGCATTGAAGTCCCCCAGAAGTACCACGAAATTGGGAAGTTGCTTCATGAGTTCAGTTTCTTTCAAATCATGATCTGGAGGAATATAAATGTTGCAAATGGTTATTTTTGATGGGGTCCATACGGAGACTGCGATAGATTCAAGATCTGTTGTGATGTCAAATTTTTCACTATGATAGGAGTTCTTTACGAAGATAGCTACACCTCGTCTGGCTTTCCTCGAGTTTACTCTGTTCAGATTGTAAGAGTCATAATTTTTTAATTTTGGTGCATGATTCCCCTTAGTGTTTATTTCTTGCAAGCAAAGTATATCGGGATTTTGTTCATCGAGGATCTATTGAATTCTTTCTAGCTCTTTCTAGTTCCACTGAATGATAGTAAAACTCATCTAATTTATTCTCTTTGAGGTGATAAATCACGTTCGTTACTGACTTCTTGAGAACTTGTACTGAAGTTGCTGGATGTCTCGATGTCTTCAAGTTGGAGATGTCTCCTGAGAGTTTTCAAGATTTTTGTACACTTCATCTTGGTTATTCGGTCTGGTAAATATGGGTGAATTTCCTCGATAGTACGAACCAGGATATCGATATCATCGGTTATTTTAAGCGCGTTAGTCACAGGATTGCTGTTCTCCATGCAGAGTTCCAAAAATGTCTTGAAATTTTCAAATTTGAGTGGATATTGTGTTGGGTCATTTGAAAAAACTTCTTTGATACCTGTCAGATTTAGCGATTTTTGTGAAGTTGTTGCTGTTTTGTATTTTTTATTTTTATTGCTTTTTATTGAAATGGTGCTTGGTTCTTGAAAGTTTTTCTTCTTTGGATATTATAAATGTATCGTTTCCTTTCATCACATGATTCTCATTTACAGCACGTTTGAGAACATGGACCAGTGTCCAAGAAGAAGCTTTGTATGTTCTTTTTTTTACTTCCAAGGGGTGTTTTAATTCTCCGATAACTCATAAATACCAGTTTTCTTTCTTTGATTTTCATCATCAGGTTTTTCTGGTGTGTTATATCTTGAAAGTGGTAATGTCGTATTTATTTCCAATTCTTCTCATTTTTTTTGATGAACCTTTCACATAAAAAATGACGCTTTTTATGGTTTGTCCCATTTGTTCTTGTGTTGGATCCTTATGGGGTTCAAGCTGATCTTCTGTTATTTATTTCGCGTTCTCCAATATATTTTTCGGACAGCGAGTGCTAGTTTTTTTTTTTATGTTTTTTATTTCCTCATTTTTATCTTGTTGGGTAGGGCATATATTTGTTGCTTTTCCATTCATTTCACCACCCCCAATTTAGTCTAATCTAATTGATGGATTGAATTTAATTGTAGATATAGGCTTGTGTTTGATGATTTTTTGTACGCATTAGTTCTTGGGATTTCATTTTGTGTATGAGCAAGCATCGAGTTTTCCAATGGGGACTTGACAACTTCGAATTTAAATTGTGAACTCACCCTTTGATCAATCATCGAACTGTCGACGTCAATTCATTCAGTGAAGTGAACATTTCCTCATGGTGAAGTACACGAACGAACAATGTTTGTAAGTTGTAAAAATTCACTACCGAAATTAGGAGTCGGTGGCTACAACTTTAAGAGCCTTAACTCAATTTTCGGTCGTAATTCGCGCCCTAGTAAACAGGTAATCAAAAGTTTGGTGCAAAAATTTGAATCTATATATTCGCTGTTGGATACGATCGTGCCAGTGAGACAAACAACCGGTCACAGTAACGAAAACATCGCTGCTGTTCGGACCTCCGTAGCCGACGCCAAATCAGTCAATTCCACGGCCTTCTCAAGAATTGGGCATCCGTCAGACCACTCTATGGCAAATGTAGCGCAAGGATCTTGGTTTACACCCCTAGAAGATCAAGCTGACTCAAGAATTGAAGTGGTTGGACTATTTGAGCAACGTACGTTCTCCTATTAGGCTCTGGAAAAGCAGCACCACGATAATGATTTTCTCCGAAAAATCATCTTCAGCGAAGAAGCTCATTTTTGGCTCAATGGCTTTGTCAATAAAAGAAATATGCGTTATTGGACAGGCAGCAATCCACACGTGATTCATCCCCAAAAAATCACGGTTCGGTGTAGTCTTCACGCCGGTGGCATCATTTGACCATTTTTTCGTAGATGCCAACAATCGACACGTTATGGTCAATGGCGATCGCTATCGCGCCATGATAACGAATTTTTTTGGCCCCAATTGCAAACTATGGACTTTGTCAACATGTGATTTCAACAGAACGGTGCCACTAGCCACACAGCACACGTAACAATAGGTTTATTAAAGCAGACATTTGGTGAGCGTGTAATTTCGAGAAACAGCCCCGTCGATTGGCCACCTCATTCTCTGGAGCTACGTCAAGTCACTGGTCGATGCCAACAAGCCGACAACATTTCAAGAGCTCAGAGACAACATTGAACGCAGCATAGCTGCCGTTTCGGCTGAAATGTGTTGCCGAGTCATCGGAAATTGGGTCCAGAGAATTGACTGCAAATGGACCCGTGGTGGCCATATGAAGGGAGTGGAGTTCCATTCATAAATGTTTGAACTTCAAGCCAATAATAAAGTATAAAATATCTCAAATGGTTTGTGTTTTACTTAGATTCAAAGTTGTCAAGTCCCTATTGGAAAACCCTTTACATCTTAAAATGGGAGTTGTTTTTGTTTTTCAGTTTTCTGATGAAGAACCGCACCTTTGTATTCGGAAAATAGAGATTAATGACACCAAATTATGTCATATATTTTGAGTGTTATCCAGTTGTAACTCAGATCCTATGAAAAAATTTGGCTATTCAAAGGAGGTATGTTTGTGGCCGAAAGAAAACTACAATTTTGGTTATTGTTCCAGAGTCCCCAAAAGTTGCTGAGAATATGTCAGTGCTTTTCTACATTTTCAAGCTTTCCTTAACTGGTCTGCATATTTATCGGCCGCAAAGAAATTTTTCAGCCTATTTTGAAATTTCGTTGATTAAAATGAATTTTATCCAACTATTACCTATACCTATAACTATTTTCCAACTCAATTTTATATTGGGGTTTGTATCTCTCCATTTCCTCCAAAGGACAATCATTCACGATAATGGAAACAGCAGCTCGACTTGTAGAATAAACCATAAAACGATTCATCAAGCCGTCTTGAGTGGAATCATGAGGAATAGAGGGCACATTCCAACGGTACCTACTTTATCAAACTATTGGGATACACCGAGGGTTTCAAATTTATAGTGGCATTTTTGAAGAACTCATTAAGATATAGCCAACAAATCAACGATTGGTTAACAAACATCATAACCATCTCATTATACCGAACGCTGGAAAATTGCATAGAATAACAATAAAGATAAAAAAATCGCCATCTCACCCAACCTACCAGTCGCAAACAAGCGAGCCTTCAAGAAACACGGCCATTTATTCCCACTTCAACATCGAATCGGTTTTAAAAAGGACAAAAGTCGCCGATTCTCGGAAAATTTTATTGAAATTCTCTCTACAGTCGACGCGATACATGCAGATTGAAAATTGGCGAAATATTTGAGAGCGGTAGGTGATCGGGGCTCTATTTCTTCTTGTAAGTTTTGTACCCACGCAATAAAAGGAACGAAAGTCTAGCAACGTCGCTTTTTCTTTTGTTTTTATTGGCAGCGGAGGACTTTGGTCGATGTGCTATTTCAGATGAGTATTGTGCGGCTATTTTTAATGGAGTTAATGTATGGAGCGACAAAAGGCTTGAACTTTGAGGTAGGATGTTGAATTTCGAAGGTTGAGATGGATTGCAACAGGTGGAAAAACGCTTTTGGACCTCGTTCCTCCGCGATATGCTTAGTTCTTTGAACTCACTTTTTCTTGTAGCAAACGATAAAGCGAATGTAGTTGGTGAATAATTTCAGGCAGAGGGTAGTGCAACGAGGTACTATAGAAGTCGGTGTATAATACTACGGCTTAGTGAAAAGCTTCAGAAAATACTCCTGTCTATCCCTCGTAGTTGTAATTTGTTGGTATTCAAATATTTATGAAATTAAATGGAATATTCGATATGAATTAATATTGAAGTGCTTCTTATCTTGGAGATACATTCTTCTACTAAACAGAATCGCTTCTCCAAGTTGGCCATACGGAATCTGGAATTTAAAAGATAAATGTAAAAAATAAATTTAGAAAGCACTGACGTGAGGTCAGATTGCTTTGGCGCTCTTGTTGAGCTACTTGCGAGTAAATATTCAAACCATAACAAATCTATAAGCACTCTGATCACGTGAACAATAGTCTTTTCCTGTACTATGGGACAATGTGATGCAAATATGAATGCCTAATGAATGAACAAACCTATATCTCAAATTAAAAATAATTACTCATAATTTTCCCGCAGTTTTGTTCAAAGCTATAATTCCCTTCTCCTAAAAACTTATGACAATGCTTTTCTGAATTTTGACAACGTATATTATTTCAGCAACCGAGATTGAATTCTATCTCTATGATTTCCGTTATGAAAAATTTTGATTAATATTACGCCAACTGACACTGATTAATGAGCCCGGCATTTCTCAATTGAATATCGATCTGTGATGGCCATCGCTCAAAGAAAATCATCGGGACGTATGTCATTTCTCTTTTCTCTTGAGTAAATTAAAAAAAGGATCATATTTTTAGATGGAAAAGAGCTACGACAATGAAATTTGAGGATAAGTAAGATATCGATCACATCAGTATATTCCCGAATTTTCATTGAAATCCGAAAAATATCTTATGAGATAGTGAGGATGAAAAATTTTTTTTTTGGAAATTTTTAATTTTTTAAAAATTTTCTAGCGTGACGATTTCTGCGAAATTCTGCGAGCTGTTTTGCTGCAGCTTCCCCCAACAATATTTCAAGTATCAATTTGATCGGATGGATATTCTAGTAGTTATTGAGGAAACAAAATTTCAGATGCTTATAAATACTGAACCATCCGACGGATTTGGCCCAATAACGAACTTGACCGAGATATTCGGACAATTAACCTTTTCTGAAAATATGAAAACTCTAGCTGATTCCTTTTGGATGCTAGACTCAACTTTCGTCACGAATTCTTCATCAGGGAGTCGAACCCAATCGATTGAGACCATATTCGGCTCAATATTCCAAAATTACAGACATTCGGGCAAAATGTGAAACTGAAACAGATGGCTCAATGAATATATAATAATAATAATAATAATAATAATAATAATAATAATGTTTAATTAAATTTAAAACGACAAATAAAATATAATAGGTACAATGTACATTTGAAACATTAAAGGAAATTTACCGAGAATAAAATCCCGGAATTAAAATAAACTAAATAAGTACAAAGATCTACACCTGTGCGTGAGAGACAATACACGGTATATCCGCGCGTACGACAACCTTCAATATAAATAAATTCAACAGGTGGAAAGAAAATAAGAATCCAACCACCAAAACATGCAATACGAGTGAATGAATCAACAATATAGTAATGAGAGAAAAGCTTTCCTATATCAACGACACTATGTATAAGAGTTTCTGTTCACAAATGTTTTGATGAAACCACGTGACTTCTTTATCCAGGGTACCAAATGTCTCTTGAATATATAAAGTGACTTCGCTTCCTTTGAGATTTTGGAACACAAAAGAGGTCCAAGATAAGTGAAGGTTCTAAGTGCAATCATTTTCTTTGCTCTTGGTAGTTCCATTCTATCGCTCCTAATATTATATGGTGCCTGATCTGTGATCGATTAAGATGCAGTTTTCACCCCGAAAAAATGTATTAACATATTTCGTACGTACAGTTGCTTCATAATAAAAACTCCAGGTAACATAAACATTGCTTCTGTTGGATAAGTATAGCTCTTCCTATATATTATTTTTAAAAATTTTCTCTGTATAACCTTTCATGAATGAGAATTTCCAGGTTGAAATTACAAATGTTTATGGATAATATCCATTGATTCTGATATTGTCTAGAATTTATCACTACAAAGGGATAATAATAATAATTATAGTTTATTCAGCTAAGTTACAGCCATAAATAGAAAACATAGAGGCGTAAGCCTGATGAATATGTAAATGAACAATGATAATAAACCACTAATAACATAACATAACATAACATTTATTCTCAGCATCAAAAATTTACATGCCTTGTCATAAAATATTGATTTTAATTATTAATTTTGGATAAATTCTTGAATATTATAAATTGTCTTTTGGAAAAGTATTTTTCGAACACTGTTTTTGAATCTCCGTCCTCGCAATTGTTTGACATCGTCCGGTAGCCTATTATAAATTTTAGGGCCCCAGTAGTCTATTCCTTGTTGAGCGTAGTTCCTGCTATGGTATGGTATGGTAAGTTGCTTTTTGCTCCTCGTATTGAACCCGTGAAAGGAGTTATTTGCTGGAAAAGTGCTCAGATGTGTGTGCACATATGAGGCACATTCCAGTGCATAGGCTGCCGGTATGGTGAGTATATGGAGCTGCTGAAAGGCATTCCAACAGCTATCCGTTTGTTTAAGGCCCAATATTGTCCTTATTGCTTTTTTCTGGAGAATGAGGATGTCACATGCTTGAGTTGACATGCCCCATAGGAGTATTCCGTATGTGGCAATCGAATGGAAGTTGGCAAAAAGGCCATCACTGCTGCATTTCTGGAGGAAGCTTTGCTCACTACTGAGATGGTGTATACTGCCACTGTAAGTCTCCTCTTCAGCTCGGTGATGTGTGGTCCCCAAGAAAGTGCTCCATCAAATATAATTCCCAGTAATTTAATTGTTTCGTCTTTGCTACTTCTTATCCTTAATTGTTGTGTTTTAGAATCATTGATAGCTAGAGCATTACAGTTGAACCAGTTGTTTGATGTCCAATAAACATATCTCTCTAATATTCTCAGTTTATCAATGTCTGCTGCCCTCAAAAGAAAGGAAGTATCATCTGCAAACAGGAGTGTAATAAGATAGATGGTTTGCTGAGTTTTGGTGAGATTCAGATCATTGATAAATATAATGAATGGTAATGGTCCCAGCTTTGATCCCTGTGGGACCCCATATTTTATGCTCTTCGACTCTGATAGTATGCCGCTCCATACAACCCGTTGTCGTCTGTTTGAGAGAAACGAAGATAGCAACCCCACAGCAGCACCGCACACACCTTAGAGCTGCAGTTTTCCTTCCAGTATTTCATGATCCACGGTATCAAAGGCCTTTGATAAATCTCGTGAAATGATCTTAACTGGCCATCTTTCATTAAAAGCTTTTATTATTTCATCCATCGCTTGTAATAGCATAGTTGTTGTTGACCTAGAGCTCCTAAAACCATGTTGATGTCCTCCAAGCAAATTGTATTCTTCAAAGTATGCTAAGAGTCTTGACTTAATAATCTCTTCAAGAATTTTTGATAATGTTGGCAAGATGGAAATTGGACGGTAGTTGGACAGGTCGTTGTATGTATTGGTGTTACTTTTGCTATCTTGAAAGCCTCTGGAAAAACTCCTTCGGAAAGACACTTGTTGAAAATTGTTGTGAGTGGTTTGGCAATTTCGATTGATAGGGCTTTCATAAATATAGTTGTCATGCCATATATATCCTGAGTTTCCTTTCCCTTAATTTTTTTAATAATGCTGATAATTTCAAATTCCGTTGTTGGGTGAAATTCTTTCAAGTGACATTTGTTGGGTGCAGTTTGTTCCAGCAATTTTAGAGCCTTATCTTTGTTATCAATCTCTACTCTAATATTTCCCCTCATATGCTCAGCCACTGATGAAAAATAGTTATTGAAGTCTTCGGATGTAATTGTATCATTTATCTTATGGGTTCTCCTCTTTGCAGTTTCTTCCTTTATAATGTTCCATATTGTTTTTGTTTTATTTTCTGAATTATTTATCAGTTGTTCATTTGATTCCCTCTTTAGTTCTTCAATGATTTTCTTCAATGCAGCTTTGCAATATTTGTATTTATTATATATGTCAATAGATTTTGTAACTTTGAATATAGTATCCAATATTTCCAGTAGATTCCTGACTTCTTTGACTTTCGGATGATTTTGTAATTTTTTTCTATGTGAATGTTGACTATGTTTTCTCCTTTTTTCAGGAAACTCTAAATTGAACCAGAGTCTCAACTTATTGAAGAAACAATCGAAACTTTCCTCTGCCAACAAAGGATCAAGAATATGATTCCAATTAACAGCTTTAATTTCATCTCTTATATTCTCTATTCCAGATGTTGTAATTTTCCTATAGAAAATATTATTCATATTTTTGATTGATGCAATTTCATTTTTAGATGCAAAAGTGATCATTTGGGCTGAATGGTCTCCCACATGTAAATTTTTGGTGCTTTTGGTGTTTGGTTCGAAATTGCAGAATATATTATCGATGCATGTTGAGCTATTCACAGTTATTCGAGAAGGTTCAGTCATTTTATATTCAAGATTATAGCATTTGAATAAATTACATAGTTTTTCTCTATCTCTGCTTTCATTCAGTATATCTACATTGTAATCTCCACAGATAATCCATCTATACGACGTGTATCTGTCAAGTAGGACATCCAAGATTTTTTCCATTTTGGGTAGGAAATGGTCCAAATGTGCTTTCTGAGACCTATATATGCAAAAAACCAACAGCTCTTCTTGAGGGATTTCGATGGCTGATATTTCAGTTATAATTTCTTCCCTGTATTCACGAATATTTTCAACCTGTATATATTGCAAGCCATTCTTAACAAGTATTAGAGAACCACCATTCTTGATTTTAGATCTACAAAAATGGTCAGCGCTGGTATAGTTCTTTATCATCATATTGGGGAGGATCATAATCTCCTCATCATCCAGCCAATGTTCAGTTATGCAGACCACATCAGGTTGAATATGGTCCAGTGCAAGATTCAGTGTACCGAATTTATTTCGCAGGCACTGAACATTGAGATTTAATACTTTAATATTCGCTGTTACATGACTTGAGATTTGTTGACCCGTTGTTGAAAATTTGTATCTGCAGATGAACTTGGCAGAATGTTTCTATAATTGAATTTGAATCTGGCAAAAGCCACCTCTGTGGGCCAAAATTCCGACTTATAAACTTTGTCTATATGTTTGAAATCTAAACCAACTTGAAAACATTCGTTGTCACTTGCCTGATGAAATGTTTTAATTTTGTTCACTATTATTGGTTCTTGCTCTGATGGTTTCAGTTTTTCTATGAGATATGCCTTTATTATATCTTCGGTTACGCCAGCCTTGATTTTTGAAATGAAAATATAACCTAAATACTATAAAATAAAATAAGATAGCTTGTAATCTTGCAGTAGAAAGAAATTATGATAGAACATCAAAAATCTATACAGGCGTTCGGCACATGGACCGTCAAATTTTTTTGGGGCGTTGGTAGGGCCATTTTCTACCGTTTCAGTCTTGGAACCTGAGTCCTCAGTATTACGGTTACGGAGGTATGATTTTTTCATTAGGTTTTTCTAAATTACCCAAAATGTACCCTTCGAAGCCCCATCACTTTTTTTGCGTGTGCTTTTACATGCATTTTTTTTATTGTATTAAGTCTACGTTTTTGTGTGTGTTTAAAAAAAACGTATTTATTGTTACAGATAACACCACAAAATTAACAAGTGGGCCTTTTATTAAAAAAAAAAAAAATATGAAAGTATGAAAACATCTCCTCTCCTATTGAAATAAAAAAAAGTTATAGCTATTACAAACTTAGTTTTATTTTAAAATGTTCTTTGGTTTATAACGTTGCTAACCATATATGCACTATTCACGTAAGTCAACAAAAAAAATAATACTGCAAATAAGGTTTTAGTCAGAAGAGTGAAGAAAGTCGCACCTAAATGAAAGTACGTATTTCGACACAACACAGCGAGCAAGGAAATTTTACCTGCCCGTTTTAGACGCGTGTGAATTATTATTACTATTTCTGTCCTTAGGTTGGATTGCGTTAGTCGCCGCTGACTTGACCCTACCGTCATTCGAGATTGAACTGTCTCTGCTGTTGGAAGTGTCTGTGCCGCGTTGTTCAGTTTTTTAAATTTGTATTTTTTTGTTTTTGTTACTTTTATCGACTTTTTGCTACTGTTGTTTTAATTTTGGTTGTTGATATGCGCTGAGTATGCTGAGTTTGCTGATATGGTGATGGCATATGGCAAGGCCGATGGTGTTGCTCGTGCAGCTCAAAGGATCAAGCCAAATTTCCTGATCGAAGATTACCCCACCACGAAACATTCTCGACGACTTATCGACGATTAAGATAGACTGGAAACTTAAATTTTCAAGAGCCTCGGGTCAATGTGAGGCAACACCATGTAGCAGTTGACGATCAAATACTTCAAGCTTTTGAAGAAGATCCAACTACAAGAATTCGTGTCGTTTCTCAAAGACTCAACTTAACGATTTGGAAAGTTTGGTCAGTACTTCGGGATAAAAATCAACACGCTTTTCATTACACCCCGGTACAAGGTAAATAAACTTTTTTATTGATAAATTTGTCCTTTTGACTGCGAAAAAATTGTCACAGACTAATGAATTTTATTAATTGTTACAGGTCTTCATGAAGGCGATCCTGCCAGACGGTTGGGATTCTGTAGATTTTTGCTGCACACAGATGTCGATGACAACTTGTCAAATGAGATTTCAACAAAAATTTAGTGTTAACGTTTGGGCTGGTGTGATAGGAAGACATCTCATCGGGCCACACTATTTACCGGCTAGACTTAGTGGGCTTATTTGCATTTTTTGCAGAATGCTCTGCCGGAGCTACTAGCCCATGTTCCGGCCTTCGATGAAGACGTGCCGATTGTGTTTCAGCATGACGGTTGCCCCGCACATTTCCTGAGAGAAGTTCGAGATAACCTCGACAACTCTTTTCCAAATTCATGGATAGGCAGTGCCGGCCCCATCCCTTGGCCCGCAAGATCTCCAGACCTAACACCTTTAGATTACCATGTCTGGGGTAGAGCCAAAGAATTGATTTATTTCACAGAGGTACCTACAAGAGAGGTGTTGATTGAACGCATAAACGCGGCATTTGTGGTAATGAAAGAAGAAATGTTGCTAGCCACTACAACGGTCGAAATTAGAAAAAGGTGTCGGGCGTGCATTCGGAGTAAAGGAGAACAATTCGAACAGAATTTACGTTAAAGAATCGTGTTATTTTACTTTATAAATAAACAATCATACAAAAACTGTATTTTACTAAAATCTGTTCTTACTTTGCTATTTTATCTAAAATACTATTTGTAGTATTTTTTTATTTATTGACTAACGTAAATAGCATACTTTTAGAACCGCGATAAACCAAAGAATGTTTTAAAATAAAATTAAGTTTGCAATATCTGCAACTTTTTTTTAATTTCTTTTAGAAGTAGAGATGTTTTCATACTTTCATTTTTTTTTAATGAAAGACCATCGTGTTAATTTTGTGGTGTTATCTATAACAATAAATACGATTTTTTGCGAACACACTCATGTAGACTTAATACAATAAAAAAAATGCATGTAAAAGCCCACGCAAAAATAGTTATGGGGCTTCGAAGGGTACATTTTGGGTAATTTAGAAAAACCTAATAAAAAAATCATACCTCCGTAACCGTAATACTAAGGACCCAGGTTCCAAGACTGAAAAGGTAACAAATGACCCTACCAACGCCCCAAAAAAATTTGACGGTCCATGTGCCGAACACACCCTGTATTTGAGGTTGAATTTTTTCAATAGAAAAAATTTATATCTTGTATCTGCCCCTAAATATGGAACTCATCTAATGAAACATTAGTGAGTGTATCATTTCTGAAAGTAAAAATTATGTTTTTGGACAATTCAAATTCAATTGTGGATGCTGTGGAAAGTAATTTTCATTCAGACTAAACTAGACTACAGAGAGTTATTCGCCCAATTTGAAACCTTGAAAATGTTCATTACTGTTTGACGTAACTGAATTTGAAAAAACGATGTAGGAAAAATGTGTTTCGGTTGATCTCATGAACCTATGGTTCAAATGACCGGAGTGGTCAAAGATTCACCCTGTGTATATATATATATATCTCAAATAAATATAAAACCCAACTTTCAAGCTCAAAAAATTTCAATGTCATAAAAAGTCAAATCCAGCAGACAATCATAAAAATCACCAAACCTTCCAATATCCTCTCTGAAATTTACCGTCTCTCTTCTTCTAATGTATATCATTTCACTTATATTCCTTCTGTACAGGTATTTCTCTATGTCCAAAATGGAGGCATTTGAGAAATCAAATGTATGCCCATTAGTGTGTACATTTATTGTTCAAACACTTTTGTCCTTGATGTTTTTCTTATATCACACTCATGTTGTCTAAGTCTTTCCCTAAGATACCATTTTGTTTTTGTTTGTACAGTATAAGTACCCTCATAATCTACACAAGGAATCTGATATACCACCTCTGACGAATCTGATAAACCACCTCTGACTGTCAATCTGTAGAAATTTTATCCTTTAGTTGTTGTTTTTTAGTTGTTGACACACTGATAAAATCAAACCTTTTTTGTAACATATCACTTAATAGTTTGATAGCCTTGGTAAATAAAGACTACATTTATTTTCTGACTTATGCTGTGATTACTATAGTTATTCATCAAACCTGTTGGAAATGATAATTTTTGTACACCGATCTGATATCAAATTGTGACCATTTCTCACAATGAACGTCTAAAGATGGAATTGAATTATCTACATCAACCTCCATCGTGAAACACAAATTTTCATTATATGAATTGAACAAATTCTGAATTAGGTATTTATTTAGTATTAAGTGAATTACTCAAAAACTGTAAACTCTTGAATGGTGCTCTTTTGAAAAATTATTTACTGAGAATCGAAAATAATATGCATATCCCCGACACTTATCGTCATACGTGAATTCCTAAGTGATGTTTCTAATTTGTCTGGAATGATGTATGATGGAGATAAATGTAGCTCAAGCGGACATGAATTACTAAGCATAGTAAGCATTTATTCTCAGTAAGTAGAAAAAAATCACATTGTAGAAAACTATAAGTTTTATAATATATACAATACACCTATTCTAAATTCTGTCATCTAAACCTATGGTTTACGCCTGACAGTAAAAAATAACAACATCTATTCAACGATATTCAAAACACTATAAATATACATGAATCAACTCATCCACGATCTCAATCACCAGCCAGCCAAATACAAAAATAAAAAAATGCGACTCTACCAAAAAAAGTGCAATCTTTCAACAAATTCCCAAATATCCATTCATATTTTATGTTTATCTTTTTTATGATCTCCCCTTACCCTCATTGACTCGGACGCGCGCAACACAGCCCACTTCCAGACCCAAAAACTACAACTTTAATTCTTCTGATAAAATGTCTGAGGTTGCCTATATGTTTAATCTCCTGAGTAAAATGTTGTACATCCTTATTCCCACGTGAAGGGCGTGTTTCTGAGAATTGGTCTTATGTGTCTTTGGTACTTGTATCAGATCCTGGAGTTGACCACGAGTACCATATTGATGTTCATACCTTTCATAATTTACACGGTGTTTATGGACCATCAAAAGAGCGTTCTTATGAAACAATTGATCAACAGTAAAAACCCTAGCCTCACTGAACAGAAGATGAGGCGGGTAGAAACGATCCTTTCTCATTATAATCTTTAGAATGAATCTCTGAGTGACATTCAAACATTCGAGATATGTTCGGCAAGCTGCGCCCCATAATCCTAAATCGACTGTAATAAGGCGTAATATATTGTAAAAGTTGTTCGTTTGTGACGATATGTTATTCAACAGTTTGAATTTTGGTAGGGTACACCGAAGCAATTTCAAAACATGTTGTTTTCGGATTTCCTTTGTGACGTGTACAGCTATGATGTGATTGTTCCTCCTGAGGTTATTAATGAGCAAGGCACTACTTTTGGTTCTTGTCAGTTTTCTCCTGGGGAGGTTTACGAAATTATTGAAACCATTAAGTTAAAGGGTCCGGACGGGATTCCCGCTTTTCGTTTTGAAAAAATGTGTGGGGGGTCTAACATCACCTCTTTGCGATCTTTTCAACAGTTCATTGAGAGAGGGACATCTACCGTCGAAATGGAAAGAGAGCTATGTAACTTAAATCGGGTAAAAGGAATGATATCACGAACTATCGTGGGGTATCAATTCAGTCCGCCATACCAAAGCTACTAGATAGCATGGTATGTATAGTTAATTATCTCGAAGGTACAATTCGTTATTGATTGATGACCAGTACGGATTTCGTCAAGGGCGTTCATCTATTACTAACTTGGTGTTATACATTAATGACATAATACAGTGTTTCGAGTCGGGGTCACAAATGGACGCGGTGTATACGGATTTTGAGAGAACGTTTGACAAAGTAAATCATAATTTTCTGTTTTCTTAATTATAGGCCTTTAGCATTTCGGGTTGTTTGTTGTTATGGTTGAGAAGTTTTTTTTAGTGGGCGCACTCAGCCAATTAGATATATTTTTGAACTATTGGCTTACAAACAAATGTTAGCTAGGGTTGGTGACGGAGTTTCATCCAATTCGATATATGACATAAAAGCTTCGGTAAAAAAACCCTGGCTCCCCGCATAAGTATTGTTGTGTGTACAGAAATAAGCTTAAATATATTTGAGGGACTTCTTTCTTCAAGAGTGGTCTTCAAGTAATAATCACAGAGGCTTCCTCAAGTTGCACATATCGAATCTGAAAATAAAAAGACAAAAGCAGTAAAAGGAACTGAATACAGAATATACATATTAAATTTGTTTAAAATTTATAACCCATTCCAAGAAAGAACTGAAACATAGTGAATAGCCCTAAAACCATCTCACTTTCCTTACTAATTCCATAAGGCTAAAGTTACAGGCATTTTGAAACGAGGAAAAAATCCGTGTGATCCTCATAGTTGTTAACCAATCAGTCTATTGAGTATTCCTTTCAGAATATTAGAAAGGTTAATTCTTTTTAGAATTGAATTTTTACAGAAAATGCTCTACAAAATTTCAAGGGAGGTTTTAGGAAAAATAGAAATTGTTCAGATCAGGTTTGCAGCCTCACAACTTTTATAGAATCAGGCTTCAATAGTAGGTTGACAACAGGAGCTGCTTTCATTGATTTATCTTCGGCATATGACACTGCGTGGAAACATGGATTAATTTTCAAACTCGGTATCCATCTGAAGTGTGGGAAAATGGTACGATAAATAGAAAATATGTTTTTCGATAGAAGGCTTTGCATTTTTATTGACAATAAGAGTAGCAATTTCAAACATTGAAAAACGGTCTTCCTCAAGGATCAGTTCTAGCTGCTTTACTTTTCAATTTATATCTCAGTGATTTACCCACGACATCATCTCAGAAGTTCGTTAATGCTGACGACATTGCTATTGCTTACCAACATTCGGATTTACATACTCTGGAAAATATTCTATCATCTGGTTTGGAAATTTTAAAGAATTTTTTTATTGAGTGGCGATTATGTCCCAATCCCAACAAAACGGAGGTATCTTGTTTCCATCTGAATAATCGTTAAAAATATAGGAAATTAGCTGTAACTTTCAATGATTCTTCTATAGGAATTATGTGCCCGATAAAGTTGATGTTCCGTCGGGAGTTCTTCAGGGATCTCATGTAGGCCCTCTTTTGTTTAATATTTTTGTAAATGATATAAGCGTTCAGTTTGGTGGGGTGAAGTACGTCTTGGTCACAATTTGGATTGTCTTGCCCTCCGTTATAAAATGTTCGATCTTTTTTTTTGTTTAAAATACTTAATGGAATGGTTGATTATTATTATTATTATTAACAATACAATTAGAGTTGAGGTATATACCTATAAACTCAAATAGGCCCATATATAGGAAAAAACAACTATTCAACGTACACATACCCGAAATAAAGATAAACTTATGAATTAATATTAAATAAAAAATATACATATATATAAAGAACTATTTCGGATGTAAGAACACACACCGGACACAAAAACTCAGCACCAACTCAGCGAGAATTTCTCCATCATCAAAGTTGTCTCAGTCTGTCTAATCCGTTTTTGAAGCTATTGGTGGTAGTGTTACCGATCACGAAACTAGGAAGTCTATTCCAGGATGAAAACACTCTGTTGGCTAAAAACATCTGCCCTCGAATGGTCCGGAAATTCTCCTTCCTCAACTTAAAATCGTGACCTCGAAGATTATTTACATTTTTGCAGAACATGGCCTCCACCTGAGGTCCGAAAATTCCATGCATACACTTGTATGTAAATATCAGGTCACCTCTAGTGCGTCTATCCGCAAATGTTGTCATGTTATTCAGACGAAGGCGGGTTTCATAGTCAGGTCGGACGATTCCATATGGGATTCTGGTGTTCCATCTCTGGACAGACTCGAGAAAATTCAGGTCACCAACAAGCGCCGTCCACCACACCGGACCAGCGTATTCCATGATGGGGCGTATGAAAGACTCATATATCAGTTTACAAACTGATCTGTCAGAGCCTCGGAAAGATCTCTGAACCAGGTAGCTCAGTTGACGGGCCTTAGCTGTAATTGAAGCAACATGGGTGGACCAGGTCAGACTGCTTGTTATAGTCAAGCCCAAGTTACATTGACTGGTGACAGGAGAGATACAATGATCGTCAATGACATAAGACAGTCGCGGATTATTTCGGCCTATGTGTAGCACATGACATTTGTCAAGGTTTAATGGAAGCAACCATTCCCGACACCAAGCGGACAGCTCATCAAGATCCCGCTGTAGAGTGGTGGAGTTGAAAAGAGGGAAATTATAAATCTTGGTATCATCTGCATACATAGAACATGTCGATAAAAAACAACCAGGGAGATCAGAGTTATATAAAAGGAACAGAATGGGACCGAGAACTGATCCTTGAGGGACACCACTTCGAACATGACACTCGGAAGATGAGTAAACATCACCAACCCTCACTCGAAAAGTTCTGTTGGTCAGAAATGCACGAATCCACTCAAGAAGACTCCTCTCAACCCAAGATGGTCCAGTTTATGAAGTGACGTTTATGTGGGACACGGTCAAATGCTCTAGAAAAATCTAGATAGATCACATCAACTGGAATGTTGCTATGCCATGCCTTAGTCCAATCGTTGAGATTAGGTTAGTGAGGGCTGAACAGTGCGGTAGAAATCCGTGCTGTTAGTCGGGAAAAATCTTATGAGCTAAGCAAAAATCGAGCACCTGGTCACAAACTATTCTCTCCAAGACCCTAGACAAGACTGACAGCAGACCTTTCTTATAAATGGGAGTTACTGAGGCGGATAACCAATCGGAGAGTAGAGTGCAGCTGGAGAGAGATTTTCTGAATATAAGAAAAACCGGAAACGCCATGACTGCAGAACAATTCCTCAACAAACGCGGTGAAAAACCGTCTCGGCCAGGGGAACTGTCCACCTTCAGCCCAGAAAGATATTCCAGCACCAAGCGCTCGGACAGACAGACAGCATCCAAATAGTTACTCGCTCTAGAAGACGTAATATTAGGTAATATCCCCGGAGGCTCTGGGGTGAACACCTCAGCAAGTGTACCGGATAGAACATCAGCTGTTTCTCGCGGATTGTCGCAGACGTCACCAGACGGCTTCCTCACAACCGGAAAACTGACCTTGGAGTTTATTGTGGTTCTCAAGTACTCAAAAAATCGCTTTCTGTTGGACTTGCTCATTAACTTTTTCTCAAAATTAGTTTTGGCCGAATGAATAGTGGAAGACGGAAAATTTGAGAAATCCCTGTGGATCCTGTAGTCAGCATCTTTTCGACTGCTTAAATATCTTTGCCAAAGGGACCTTTTGCGTCTCAGAAGTTCCATAATTTTATCGTTTATCCATGGCCTTGTCGGAATGTAAGTGGATTTGACCTCCCTAGCACCAGCAGATATGGCTTTGTTCAACTCAGCCTCGAACAACCTCCACATCTCATCAATCGTTAGATCAGGTGATAAAAGAGAACTTCAATCAACTGATGAGAGAGTTTCCAATATATGTCCGTAGTCGACAATCTTCCTGACCTGCTCCCGCGGAGACTGTAATGAGGTAGGTAGCTGTGTCTGGAGTTCCGTTAGTAAAACCGTGATCCGACCTACCAAAAGGTGGAAAATGTTCAACATCAGATAACAAGTTTTTGTCCGACACAAAAAACAGATCAAGTAACGAAGAAGTCTGGCCATGCCGATGTCTAGTCGGCTCATTCACCACCTGCTGGAGACTCGTTGATGTTACAAGTTCAGCGTAGGGATAAGAGTGGGATCTCATTGACGGAAGGCTTACAAGCGGCCAATCCAAGTCTGGACAGTTGAAGTCTCCAGCAATGAAGACGTCAGAAGATGATTCAGATAAATCCTTGAGATACCGAACCACACCGACATCATCAGCGCAAGATCGAGGTCTATAAATGCAGCCAACTACAATCGAAAAGTGGGAATTAGATATTTTTATGAAAAGGTTATCGATATTTGGCCAATCCTGGTGAGATACGTCAATCTTGAACTCGTGAAACAGACTATTATGCACAAACAAACACACACCACGATAACCCAGTGCAGCTCGACTATCATGACGGAACAATGAGTAGTTCGATATAGAATAAGCGGAGTCTGGTATAGAGGGATATAGCCAGCTTTCAGTTATTAAAATTAGGTATGGCTTGTGTGCCTCAACAAAGGAAACAAGTTCTAAAAATTTAGGTCCAAGGGACATTACGTTATACATTAAAAGTTATATATTTAGGGTTTGATGTTTTTTGAGATATTCTTAGCGGGTACGGTATTCACTACTTGATAGTCAAATCTGTTTCGGCCGATGCCTGTCTCCCGGCGAGCTCCTCCCGCGCCATCTTCAACTCATCCGCCTGCTTCCTCGTTTTATCATCAAAAATTCTTATACTTCGATATTCCTGGTGTCCAAGAAGAAGAAATTTGTTCCTGAGCAGAGACTTGGTGACGACAGAGCTGGAAAAAGAAACCTTAACCCACCGTGGACGGATATTATCCTTACCCGATAAGCGAGTGATACCAGTTATGAAATTGCTGGATGATGGGGGGACATGATCAACAACGGCCTTCACCAAACTAGAGTCAACTTCGAAAACAAAGTGCATGACAACTTCAAAGGTGCCGATCAGATGCAAACTGGCCATAGACGATAACGTCATCCAACAGGAGATTAAATTCAAATATCTTGGGATAGACATATCCAGCTTCGGAGACATTGACGCAGAGGTAAGAAGTCAAGCATTAAAGGCAACAAGAACAGCGGCATGCCTGAATAACGTTATATGGAGAAACAGATTTATAGGAGTTAAAGCAAAATCGCGCATATATAAAACAGTCATCAGACCCATAATGATTTAATGACATAATGACAAAACCTTTTAAACGTTATATTATTCCTTCATCTACAGTTGACTGAATTTCGCATCGTCAATTTGGAACCCCCAGTACAGGTTTAATGTGGAGAGAATGGAGAGGGTTTAAAACAGGTTTCTTAGGTTTCTGGCATTCAAAAATTACATAGTCTACAGTAATCCAAGTAGTCACACAATCGAAAGAAATTCTGTATAATGGAACTGAAAAATCGTAGACAGATGACGGATATAATTTTTTTGAACAAAATGTCAATGGCCTGAAATTCTGCAGGCAATTCCTTTCAGGGTACCGGATATAAGGTTGCAAGGTGGAAACACTTACACATTTGTATAGGACGAACAGTGCACATAATGCACCTATATTCAGGATGATAACATCTTTTAACAACCTTGACAGTGACATATATTTTTCCAACATACCACTCGGCAATCTAAAATAGTGTCAGGAATGCTCTCACATAATAATATAAATAAAAAAATTTAATTATAATGATAGTATTGGTGAAAATAATATTTCTGTTGACTTGATTATTTTTTGTAAAAAATTCATGTTTATTTTTGTAGTTAAATTAGGTGAATACTTGTTTTAGGCTCTGCCCGTTTGTATTCCTTGTAATGCATTAAATAAATAAAAAAAATAATAAATGAATAATAATAATAATTGCTTAATTTCAAATGATAATTCTAGATATCTACAATGATTCAAGAAAGAAATCAAATGAAATAGTGAAACAGCACAGTATGAGTCACCCTACAAGAAAAAATCATCCAAACAGTAAGGATCCTTAGATAACAAAAAAGTATGAATTTTCTTTTGGTGTGTTTTGAAATCTGATATTCATTGAATATCCTGGGGTGGAGCATTGAAAAATTTTAAGCTACTATATTCTATTTGATAATGCGTGGTTGAAAAAATACATCTGTTTTATTATTTAAACGTCATCATATAATGCTTGGTTTGTATGCAAGAAGAGCAATCACTCCTTAATAAATGAGGTATACAAGGTCAAAATGTAATTTTTTTTTATCCCCTACAGGATCTCCAGGATTTCAAACTACGTGGAATTCGGACTGCCTTCTCCTGTAGAACAAAGAGAGATTCCATATTTCCTGATCCATAAAACATTAATCCATATCTCAGTTTAGACTAAATAGAAGAATAGTACACTGTCTTTAGTATTCCAAAGTCGATATTTAATATGTTATCTCGAGATAACTCGAAGAGCATACAGTGGCTAACTCACTTTTTCCCGTAAATTGTTCATCTGTGTCCTTCAGTTCAGCTCTTCATCAATGTGGATGCCTAAGAATTAGGTGTCGCTTGCCACTTTATACTACCTCTGATTTAAACTCATATAATTTGGATCTTCTATTACCGAATATGAAGGATGAAACAATATCATGGAGGTTTTATCCTCATTCAATATAAGGTTGTTCTTCTGTATCCACTTCATTTTTAAATTCAAGACCTTTTCTACCAGTATCCCCAAATCAGGCCATAGTGTTTCCACAATGAGAAAGTTTGAGTCATCAGCATAGTGAACTGTTGCTATCCTATTTTTTTCCCATCCATTCGTACATCCAGCCCAAAATCATTTATATAGATAATGAAACATATAGGGCCGGCTATACTTCCCTGTGGGATGCCTAGTTTTATTGTATTTCATTTAAACGCAGTGTATGATCCTGTGTTTTAATTTTAACCAGATGGGATCTCCCATGAAAGTTCGATTTTATCCATTGCTATGCTGGTCCTTCTTTAACCTTCCATATATTCTAGCTTTTGCAGTAAGAATCTCATGACTGAGACTGGCATATGCCTTGGACTGATCCAAAAACAATGCAGCTGCCTGATTTTTATCTTCAAAGGCGTCTGTTATTCGTTTTATGAAACTATATATTGCTGTATTTATAGATTTTCTTTTGAGATATCCATGTTGGTTGTTATTCGAGATCGCACTTTCGAAGAGATATGCCATGAGTTGGATGCAGAAAGATAATTCTAATACTTTTGGAAATGAAATAATGGTCAGATGCTGATATGCTCTATAAAAGCATAGAGTATTTTTTCCCTCAACCAATCGACACAGAAAATTACAACTGCATTTTATGATCTTATGAAGAATTGAGTTTATTATAAAAGAATGAAATTGACATTCGAATTATTCAATTGAATAAGGTATCAGTGATACTTTCAAGAAGTATAAGACTATAAATGTCAATTTTAGATATTTTGGTTTATTATCACTTTCAAGGATAGACTTGTTCAATTGAATAATTTAAATTATGAATTAAATTATTTAAATTATGAATTAAATAATTTAAATTATGGGATAAATCCCATTTCAAGTCAATTTCATTTTTCAACTCAATTCTTCATAAAATCATAGAGTGCAGTTGTAATTTTTTATATTTGAGGTTAGTTTAATATTAGCTGATTTCAAAGAAGCATGTTCATTTTTGTTCCGTTTGCGGTTTCTCACAAAGCAAGTTGTAACCAAGAATTGTTTAAATTATTGTGCAATCGAATGTGAATGCCTGAAGAGAGAAAAGTTTTATACACAAATCTGGATACACATGTGTCGTATTCATTTTCATTTTTGATTAATTTTTCTGTAGTTTTTTTGAATTGTTGGATGTTGTGATAAGAACATCAAGGATAACAGTGTTTTCTAGAATAAATATAGGTATCAGTTATTCTTTCAAGAAGTGTGGGACTGTAATTGCCAATTTTAGATATTCCAATTATTATGACCAAATTGTATTGCAGCACATTAAAACTGTTCCGTTTTTGGAGAACTTCGCAATATCTAATCTTTCTAAAACATTAAGATTACCATAGGTATAAATCAGAACTCCTCCATGTTTTCCAGAAGCTCTACAGTGTTTTCCATCATAGAGAAATTCCTAATTGAGTAACAAGCTAAGTCGGCTTCACTCTTCCAATGGTCAGATAGGCATAGTATTTGGATGTCCTCATTTTCTTGAACAATGTGCTCAATTTGTTCAATGGCAGACCCAATTAATTTGATAAAATATACTGAAATTGCTTTTTAACTTCTGATTTTGTACTTCATTGTTTGTTGAGAACGATGTTGACCATTGAAAGTTTAGAATCAAGAAAGAAGTTTTTGATTCCTCTCTGAAAAATGTTGTCCTCTGTGTAAATTAAACCTAATTCCGACTGATCAAAACTCATTGGTGTATATAGACTCCTTCATATCGACAGGAACCCTTATCATAAAGCACTTCGAATTACCTCTTATAAAGTTCTGGACAATGGTTTTCACTGATACAAACATCTTCCTCTTCTTCATCGAACAGATATATTTGTTAACCACAAACAATCTTTCCCGAGAAGACAATTGGCTTCAGTGGTCGGGTCATTTAAGGAATGCACCCCAATTTCAGGATTGAAATATATCAAAAGAGTTGTGTTCAATCGCTTTTTACTCATTAAACAGATACATCTGTTGACCAACAGGAGATTTGGCCGCTCAGGTCATTTAAAGCATAAGGTTCAATTTCAGGGTTAACAAATATATTGAAGAGATCTTTTTAACTATTTTATTTGTAAGGAATGTAACACTTTGAACGGGGCCCATGTGGTTCCATTATATACTTGAGAATGGGATCTTCCAAGAAGGCTCTTGGAATTCCATTAGAATGTTCTCGAATGTTTGTACCTCATTTTTGCACCAGAAGGATGAGAATCAATCATCAATTCAACTCGTCTGCCATCTAAAGATAATAGAAAACCCAGGTGGATTCGAGCTACTTTCTCATCCCCTGAGTGTGTAACAGCTATTCTGAGAAATAAATCCAAACTGAGGGGTCACCCAATCTTCCGTCACGTATCAATTCATGGTGATAAGACAAAAAAGCAAGTGTCGGCCCTTAATTCTCTTCGAGGTGAGTTAAGGACCGTCAGCATGCTGGCGAATCCGATCCGACTATAAAATATATGCAAGGTACCCCAACCATAGTATCGTTTTCACAGCGTGCTGCTGTTTCCTCAAAAAAACTGAATGATCTATTGATTTGGCCGCTTCTATAAACCAACATATAATCACTTTCATCTAAATTTTCTGAATTTTTGTCCGTGGTCCAACTACAGAAACCTTTCGTTATAATGATAACTGAGTCTTGGCTACAGCCATTTATTCCAAATAACGCATTCGACATACCAAATTACACCCTTTATCGAGACGATAGCACATCTACACCTGGTTATAGAGGGGTATGCGTGTACTTAAAGTATGATATCACTTCCGCATTCAGAGTGAGGGAGATCCATAAAGATTGGGATGGCATAAATAATGTCTTTTTCGAAATATCAAGACAAAACATTTCACTTTTCATCGGATGCATTTATCGACTATATCCCTGCCCAGAAGACACTGAGTTGGCGGTTTTTCTGTCCAAGAGCTCTAAAAAATACAACAACTTTTTCATAGCCGGGGAATTCAATTGTCCTGATTTACAGTGGCCCATCATGCAGTAGCTCTCACCAAACCATCCATCGTTCCCATATGCCGAACTTATGACCAACAGTGGTCTCCAACAGTTGGTTCTTCACCTTACTAGATACAGGGAGGGTCGATCTGCTCGATCTGCTTATTACTTGTGATCCCAACATCATCTCCGAAATTGAATATTCACCTGCTATAGGGAAATCTGATCACGTTGTCCAATTCACCCAAATTCAGCTCAGCAATGCGGACACTGACAGTAAACAGAGTAAGATGGGAAGTCATATAAACTTCAATCAAGCCAGCGAGATATTGTTGGGCTATGACTGGTATTCCATTCTCTCTTCACAACCGTCCACGGAGGATGCCTGGCGGTGTTCACCGATATAATCAATGATGTTGTATCTACTTGTACTTCTTTCTATATGGAGGAATTCAATCCTTTGAAAACTTGGATAAAACAGTCGATATTGAATATGATCCGTAGGAAAAAATCATTGTAGCAGCGTTACTTACACAGCAGAGCAGATAAGGATTACCGTAACCACCGTTCATATTCCAACGTCGTATCATCGACAATTCAACAAGCCCAGAAGAAGTTTGAGCACGATTTGTTCTGCTCCAAGAATAAGAAAAAAGTTTATAAATACCTTCGTTCTTCTATGAACAGCAAGGTGGGAATACCCCATACGTGACTCTACTGGGGAACCTTGCGAGAGCCTTACTCAGGTGGCTGATGTGATGGCCGAGACATTTGCGTCCGTTTTCGTGACGGAGCCCGACAACTTTATTCCCAATCCTAATTTTCCACGTACTGACGATGAGATAACGGGGATTGACGTGAGCAGAGAACTGGTCCTTGGTTACCTTTCCAAGGTAAAGAGGCACTCCTCCCCTGGTTGTGATGGTCACAGCTGCTCTCCATTATATTCTCATATTCTCTTCGGACATCCTTGCTGCCCCAGGATTGGTTGTCGACTTCTGTTACACCTATTTTCAAGAAGGGCGACAAACTATCTGCTCGAAACTACAGACCAATAAGTTTAACATCTAGTGTTTGCAAAGTGTTAGAGAGGATTATTAGTGATAGGTTGATGGAGTTTGCCCTACAAAATAATATAATTCCCAAAGAACAACATGGGTTTCTTCCGGGTAGGTCCACGATCACAAACTTATTGATCTGTCTTGACGATTGGACCAGGTGGATTGATTCTGGTAGAGCGGTGGATGTTGTTTACCTCGACTTCGCACGGGCATTTGATCGTGTCTCACACCGCCGACTCCTACGTAAACTTGAGCACTTGGAGTGAGGGGCCCTTTGCTCTCTTGGATCGGATCATTTCTGTCCCGCCGTACTTTTCGTGTGAGAGTCAGTGGTTATTTTTCCTCCTCAGATGTAAGTGTTCTCAGTGAGGTCTCACAGGGTTCAGTTTTGGGCCACTCCTCTTCCTATTGTATACTCTTCTTCCTCGTCTTTTTCGATCAAATTGTGCGATGTTTGCTGACGACACGAAACTCTATAACTACCCATTAGTTAATACAGGAAGTCTTCAGGACGACCTAGGGAGGCTCTCCAAGTGGTGTGAGGAGTGGTTGTTACCTCTTAATGTTGAGAAGTGTTGCTTTCCTCATATCGGTAGGGGTAACCCTAAGATTCCCTACTTTATCGACCAGCAGAGAATACGTTGCGTCTCTCGGCATTGTGACCTGGTTGTTACCGTCGCTGATGATTTGAGTTGGTCCATGCACATTTCAATTGCTGTTACAAAAGTGAGACAATTCACCTACCAACTGTCTAAAACGTAAGCTGGATGTGAGATAACAACACGCAGGGCTCTTTACACTACATATATGCGTCCTATCTTGGAATATGCTTGATTATCACTTACAGAGCACTTCATTCCCTCTTTGGTTTGGACATGACTCACCTCTTCCCACTCAATCGGACTTGCAAACTCCTTTAAGATCTCCCTGAATGGATGGTCTAGCCAGCGACAGTTTTTTTTTTTTAACAATCAATTCAACGTTCAATATTTTTTATCGCTTTTTGGGTTACTCTTAGTTTCATATTGTATTTTTTCTTATTTTGAGTTTATAGGTTTACTCTTGTCATTGAAATAATAATAATAATAATAATAATAATAACACAGATGTATTTTAAGTAGAATCATGCAAACCTCCGTACTGTAAACATCAAGCTCAGTTATAGACTGACGAAAGAATAATGTCACTTTACTGTTGTAGTTAAATAGTGTTTTTACTTTGAACTAACCCAGCAGTATCAAGTGAAATTTCGATACACCGTTTTGGTATCGACGTATATCTTTGAACCTCTAAGATACACATCCCAACTGAGTCAATCAAAGATTGGTTCACCAGGAACAGCCCCAGTAAACTAACTGTGCTACGCAACATACAGTTTCTTGTAATCTTGAGATAAACAGCCGCTCAGGTAACAATTTAAGTTTTGAATAATCCAGTTTGATGTAATTAATAAGGTCTCAGGCTTTTCTCAATTTATTCAAGCCTGTTCAAAGCGGATTAAATCTACACAGTCATGGTAAGTAGCGTATGTCACGAAAGGATTATACAAACTAAATCAAGTATCGAAGTCCCCTTTATGGCGTACCCTTTTAACGAATACCCTTCTACTTGGTCAACATCATTCTTATCAAAGTTTGAATCTCTGGAAATATGGTACCAATCGGCCAAAAATGTT